>VDFB02023928.1:255204-341513 GCA_007258455.2 Sequoia sempervirens
ATCCCAACACTCAAACCGATACTTACCCCTATCATTATGACATAATCATCAAGATAACTCATAAAAACTCAATTAATAAGACTTAATACAACTAGTTCACTTGTACATCCTGCATAGTACTAACAATCAAAAGTTTTTCATTTGTGGGAAAATTACCCCTAGTTAAACCTAACACAAATTTGAATCCAAATAACCTTTCTTTTCAAAAAATTTATGCACATGGTTATAAAATAAAAAATTTAAAGTGTTTTATGGGAAAATCTATCCTAGTTGAACTCACTTTATTTGAATTATTTAAAGAAGTAAAAGGTTGGTATCTCTTTGAAGGCCCACAAATGCATTATCTTACCCTAATATTTTCTACTTACCTACTATTTTTTGTATTGAATGCACTCCATTTTTGTAGATTTTTACAACTTAAAATGGGAACTCTTATGGTTTTTTGTGATCCCTATGCATTTTTGTGGAGTTTCCAATTCCAACTAGTTCTATGGAAGTTTCACTTCCAACTTCCTCTAGGATAATTGATGTAGTTTTGAGGGATTATCTCAAGGATTTCGATGCCAAGTGTTAACATATTGTGTTGTCAATTGTCACTTATGCAAATATATGAATTTATGATAGAATATGCCTCAATACAAGTATGAATATGTTGATTCTTTAGGGGATTCTCCCAAGGATAGAGAAGTTTCAAGAAGAGCTAGTAGAGTCTAGAGAGATACAGAATAGGATCAAAAGATCAAGTTTCTCATGAGGAATAAAGATGAAATATCACAAGGGACCAAAATGATAATAATTTGAATGAAGCCATCACAACTTTCTTAGAGAGTTTTCAATGCCTAATGTGATAAAGGAAGTTATATTTGGTTATTCATTATTCATTATTATTTTAATAAATGTAATAAATCAACTTTAAAGTTGATAACTCTTAAAAGTGGCATTGCAATTTCCAACTTAGATTGTAATTTCCAATTATTTGATCTTAGATTTGGTCACTGATTTTAGAGTTCTAGGTAAGATATTTGAACATTTTCTAAATGTTAGGGTGACCAAGGTGTTAAATTTATCTCCTTTTGGGTCGATTTTAGGAGTTATACATTGAACATTACAGTGAAATAATACAAAATTAGTGTGGTTTTTCTACTAATTTTGTAACTTGGAAAATTTTGACATTAATTAGAGGATCATTTTTTTTATTCTAAATATTTTGATCATGATAATGATATCTTGGATCTGATTTCTCTAAAATTGAATAGCCTGGTAACATTTGTGATATTAATTGAGCTTTTGGATTAGAAAATTTGGATGCCAATTTTGATTTTATTGCTTCTATGAGACTTTTAGGAATCCACATGATTTTTGACTTTGATATTTGCTTACTGGGCCTTTGTGGCCTTGAAAATTTTTCATTTATGGACCTTTATGGTCTTTGAAAATTTCATTTTTGCTTTGATGGGCCTTTGTGGCCTTTTGAAATTTTCTTTTGATTTATGGACCTTTGTGGTCTTTGAAAATTTCCTTTTTGCTTTGATGGGCCTTTGTGGCCTTTTTTATTTTTCCTTTGATTTTGGATCAAGTTTTCTTTTATTTTTGCATCTCTTCGAGGAGACATGTTGATCCTTTGATACATGTGGATTTTGGTATAGAAGCTTCTGATATTTGGCACCCAAATTGCTTCCAAGAGCAATGGGAGGGGTGGATTGAGATGAATGGTATGAAGGTATTATGGATGAGTGAATGTGGGTAGAATTTTGAAAGGGCATCAAAGATGTGTGCCTTTGTTGTTCTTGAGGAATAGGATATGGACCTAGGATAGATGGAAATTTTGATGGACTAGGATGAGGCCCTAGGATAGATGGAAAGTTTGATGGACTAGGATGAGGACCTAGGATAGATGAAAGGTTTGATGGACTAAGATGAGAACCTAGGATAGATGGTAGGTTTGATGGACTAGAACACTTAGGTATATAACCAAGGCCATGGTGATATGGGTGTTTTTGAATAAAAGGGGGTTCTAGGATACCTTGTTCATGAATGCCTAATCCTTTGCCTTTGTAGTTCATACTTTGACACATTTGTTTATCAATGGGATATGTATTGTTTGTGAAACAAGATGCAAGTCCATTTTGGGGAGGATATGATATGGATGAGAGGATAGGTGTTGGAAGTAAACTAGAATGGATAAGGGTGGAGGATCCTAATTTATAGGTATAGGGTTCATGGATAGCTTGAATAGGTGTGATAGGCTCTTGACATGGGGATGATGGGATATTTTGATCTTGACTTGGAAAAGGATCATGAGGTGGTATGAAAGACATATCTTGATCATGAGAAGGATAAACATCTTCATGGGATGAAAGGGCATCCTTGAATGGAAGCATATCTTGATCTTGATGAGGAAGGGAATCATGAAATTTTGTAGAAAGCATGTCTTGATCATTAGTTGGTAAGAAGTCATTAGATAGGATTGAAGAACTAGCATGATCTTGTGATGCAATAGAATCATGATATGGTATGGGTTGATTAGATGATGTGGAAAAATAACTTGGAAGGATACTTGTCTCTTGAGATGGATGTGAATTATTTTGGATGAAAAGTGAAAGGAGGGGATCGTCATAAGATTCTTGAGAAATGGGATCTTGATCAAAGATGGGAAGACTTTGTGAGATTGTGGAATCATTAGATGGAGTGGAAAGAATATTTTGATCTTGATGTGTAGGGGAGTCTATGCTAGCATGCTTTGGAGTGAGAGTCTGACATGAATCATTGGATGTAGAAGATATGATAGAAGAGGATGATTGGATGGAATTGTTAACTTGAGTGAAAGAACCTTGAGGTTCATTTTGGCTTATGGTGGATGGAGATAAATGTGTGACATGATAAGATTGTTCAATATCATTTGTATTTGAGGACTGGGATTTGGGCTTATTGAAATTTTGGAAAAATTCAAAGATATTGAACTTGGATGATGGAGTTGTTGGTGAAGAAGGTCTCATGTTCATTGTTTGGTCAAGAGGATATGGGTAGATGTTTGGCATTAGATATCTCTTTGTGGTTGTTTCCCAGATTTGTTGTTGAAGGTTCTTTATTTGATAAGCTAAAGCATTCAATTGATCCTCCTCTATTTCAGCCATGGTGGTTTGCATTTCTTTTTGGGATGATCTTATCTGTTTTTGTTGGTGTAATTAAATATCTTGTACCTTGTCCTAGGTCATAATTACACCTTAGTTAAGTTTACTTAGGGACCACATAGGAGGTTGTTGGAGAATCTCCACTTTTGGTGGACTTGACATGTCATCACCTCATCATTTCCACCTTTTGTGGACACATCATGTGATTATCTCTCCATATTTGGTGGAGTGATAAGTTTTACTAGTTGTCTCATGTCATAAGATTCTGACACTTGTCATAATCTTATGCCCTTCTATGTTCTCACCTTGGCTATATAACCAAGGGGTCTCTCTCATTTGTAATCAATCATAATCATTATCATATTAATGACATTGAATACAGTTTATTCTTGTCATATCATTTCTCTCTTTCTTGTGCTTTCCATTTGGTCCATAGATCTTGGGTGGCGTCCATAGCCAATTCTAACATGGTATCAGAGCGGGTTGGGTGCCATTGGAGAGTCTTATTCTGAAGAGAGATCCCAGATCTAAGGAGGTTCCGTTCATGGCTCTTTGTTTCAGGTTCAAATCCGAGCTTGCTGGTGCAAATCTGAGCTCACCATTATGTCCGGAAGGTTCGAGATAGTCGATTTTGCTTTTTGTTTCGTCCAAATCGGAGATACGAGGCCAAATCTATGAGGGTTTGAAGCTAAAGAGTGGTTGCCAGATCCAGAAGGTAGCTGCAATTTTGGAGCACTTTGGGTCAAATCCGACCCTGCCATGTCGGCGTCGAGGAAGGGCCAAAACCCTAAAGAATCCAGCATCCAAATCGATGCGATTGAGGAGCGGTTATGCAGTGAGAGCAAAAATTCTTGTGAAAGTCGTCGGCCCCAAAGCGTCTCATAAGTGCATGATACGATTTTTTTTAAAATCATTTTATATTCTCTCTTGAAATTTTTCTAAAATATTTTGGGAGTTCTTTCAAATAAAAATCCGTTTGGATTTTTTTTATCAAAATTTATTATTAAAATATCAAAAATAAAAATAAAATAAATTATATATTATTACAATCCATGAAATTTTGTACAAGTCCTTGTTGTTAATACCTTCTCTGTAGTCAGTACGTACCCGGCGCCCTCACGGAAGTGCCAGCGGCTTCTCATTACTTTCGTGGCCCCGGCAGATCCTCGATCTACATCCACCGTGGGGCTTTATAAAACCGGCTAGTCTATTCACTTCGAGCGTACTCCAAAGAATATTCCCGACAAAAAGCATCAGATATTCCGTATTAGTCGAAGATTAAAACAGCAGAAAATCCTCCAGGGTAAAATAGCGACTTCCCGCAGCGGCCCGGCGTTCTTACCAGCGTCAATTTTATGCTTTCCGGTTCGGGGAATATTCGGCCTTGTGAGAATGTTATTCTTTTAATGGGGAAGCCGGTTGTCAGTTAATGGATTTTAAATGATGGCGTCATAAATCGTGACATGGCGTCAGCGATTTTGAAAATTTTGCCCCCCCTCACGGTTTTGTTTGATTTTCTTGTGAACTTTGAAGGCTAATATCTTTCCGGTCATTTAAGTCCTTTTTTCAAGCAATTTTATTGATTTGGGCTAAATTTCATGTTCTACACCTTTGGTACAATCGGTTTTGGTTTTGGTGCCTAGTTTTTAGAATTTGCAGTTCTCACAGTGTTGCTGCTTTGTCCTCATTTTGAGAACTTTAGGGAGCTCATATCTTGCTCCTCACAGTGGCACATTTTTATGTAGGAAATTTTTTTGAAAGTGCATTATTTTTCATGTACTTCTCAGTGGTATGATCAGATTGATCTTATTCTAGACCAAAAAATTTATTTGATATTGTGGCCTATTTTGGCATTTGTAAGCACTAAGATCAAGTCTAGCTTGCTTTTTTTAGCATCTAGCAACTGTAAATGCACTAAATATAAAGTGCCAAATCAGATATTGCTTGGGGGATTTCTTGATTGAGTGATTTGGGAAGATCTCTTGGTGCATTGTCTTTGATCTGTTTGCTTTGCTCTTTCATTCTCATGGATCATTCTAAGGTTCCTTTGCTCACATCATATAATTATTCAACATGGCATCAAAATGCATGGAATATACTAATGACAGAAGGTCACTCTTTATATGTTGAAAATAAGGTACCTGAACCTACAGATGATGAGAAAAAGTTAAAATGGATGATCAAACATGCCAAAGCTCTTGGGTGTCTTTTTAGATTAGTTTCTCAAGATTTGTTGTTTCAGATTGAATCATGTAAAAATTCTCATGAAGCTTGGGAAAAATTGAAAACATTATATGGTACAAAAGATGAAGTAAGAGGCTATCAAATTGATAATGATTTGATGAATCTTGATCCTAAGAACTTTTACAACATCCAAGACTACATCACTAAGGTCAATGATCTAAAAGAGCAATGTAAAGCATGTGGAATTGATAAGAAGGACATCCAGTTGGTGTACAATACAATGAACAAACTTGGTCCTGATTATGCTTCTTTTTGTTTCTAGCTTTCCTTCTCATAGATTGACTATAGGGTCATATACTACACCTTCATTTGCATCATTTTCTGAGATGTTGATACATGAGCAACAAAGCTTATCTCAATGCAGGTCTCATCAAGACTTCTAAATCTTAGGCATTGTTGGTTAATCAGGTGATAGAATCAGAATTAGATAAGAAATAGAAGAAAGCAAAGAATAATCAACATTCAGATCAAGTAAATCCACATTCAGATCAATCAAAGAAAAAATCTTCTTCAAAAGGATAATCATCTAAGAAGGAGAGACCTTTTGTGCATATTGCAAGAAGGATGGACATGAAGAACACTATTGTTACAAGAAGGATATTGATGAGTTGAAGAATCTTCTCAAAAAGAATCACATTGATTTGCCTTCTAGAATGTCTGAATCTTCTTCTCCTTCTACTTCAAAAGCAGTCTAAAAGGACAAAGGTCAAATATCAGGATATAAAGGACAAGCTCTTTGTGCTCATTCAAGTCCAAGATGAGGGAGATGGCTTCTAGATTAGGAGCATCACATCATATGGCATCTTCACAAACTATCTTCTCTTCATTTCAACCTTGTTCTATGTCTCCTATCTTGATGGGAAACAATACATATATGAGTGTAACAGGGAAGGGATCTATTAGCATTGGGGAAAACACTTTTCAGGATGTCTTGTGTGTTCCTCATTTGATGAACAATCTACTTTCCATTTATCAGATTACACATGGTGGAGATGGGAGAACTGTGGAGTTCACTCCTGATTCGGTTATCATTCGTGACTTGGAGACTAGAGATGTCATTGCTACTGGGGTGGTTGATCATTCATCTCGGTTGTATTCCTTTGCACAGTTTGCTTCTGATGATGACGATGTCCCTTCGACTGTTGATTACAACTATGATTCAGAGGAGACATTTGGCTTTTTGAACTTGGGCATACTCACATCAAATCCAGTTCTTGAGCCTTGCATTTCATCTCCTCCACTTACTGTTGCAGTTGATGTTACTTGCGATGCTACAGTTTTGGCTCCTAGTGATTCAGTGCAGCAGGAACATGTTTATCTTCTAGATATGGCTACTTTGGATGACTTTCTAACAGGTATTTCAAACTTGTTTGTGGAGTCACATCTTGCAGATTTGGAGGACACCATTGATGACATTCATCTTCTCTTTGATGAAGATGCACCTTCTTCAGTTGTTGTGAGGGAACACTTTGACCCTCTTGTTCATTCTCTACATGATCATTCTTCACAGTTTGGCGTGAGTGTGGATACTTTTGGACAACATTTGGAGGAGGCTTCTTTGTCTTCAGAGGGGATATCCTTGTCTTTGGATTATGTTCTACATTCATCTCTACTAGATGTTGGATTGTACTCTTCAGCAATGTGGCCTAAAACACCTGATTGGAGTGGTTCAGCTTTCTGCATCGACATGGAGACACTTGAGCATGCTTCAGAGACATCATCTATCATCCATCTTCATGATATCCTGCATACATCCTTGGTTTTGTTTCTTCCTAAGGGGAGGAACGTTGTTCGGCGAGATTGGATCATCTTCAACATTCAATGTTGAGCTTCTACCATTCTTGCAGGAGACTCAACATTGAGGGGGGGCTACCTTGCTTCTCTTCTACTTCTCTCTTATGGGGGGGTCTTTTTCCTCACATGGGGTTCTTACCTTCTCATGCATCATTGAGAGCATTTCTATTTTGTATTTCATCTCTCTTTTGAGGGGGAGTTTTGTCCCACGAGGTTTTCTCCCTTTCCTCACTTGTGAGAGATTTCATTGCATTGTGTGTACATGGGTACCTAACATGGCCTAGTAGCCGGGACCCATCTTTGCATCTTTGTGTTATTTGCATTTGTGCACTATTCCCTAAGTTGCACTTAAGGGGGGGTGTTGGTGTAATTAAATATCTTGTACCTTGTCCTAGGTCATAATTACACCTTAGTTAAGTTTACTTAGGGACCACATAGGAGGTTGTTGGAGAATCTCCACTTTTGGTGGACTTGACATGTCATCACCTCATCATTTCCACCTTTTGTGGACACATCATGTGATTATCTCTCAATCTTTGGTGGAGTGATAACTCTTACTAGTTGTCTCATGTCATAAGATTCTGACACTTGTCATAATCTTATGCCCTTCTATGTTCTCACCTTGGCTATATAACCAAGGGGTCTCTCTCATTTGTAATCAATCATAATCATTATCATATTAATGACATTGAATATAGTTTATTCTTGTCATAATATTTCTCTCTTTTCTTGTGCTTTCCATTTGGTCCATAGATCTTGGGTGGCGTCCATAGCCAATTCTAATAGTTTTAATGACAAGAAAACATAGCAAGCAAAAATAGAACTGTTGTTGATTAAATCCTAAATTCTTAAACAAAGAGTGTATGTTCAAGAACCAAACATGGTTCTTCTTGATTTTCACTGGTTTATAATAGATAAGACAATCCAAACAGACTCACTCCTAGAGACAAAAGGTCATCGTTATATACTCGAACGACCCACAGCTTGGAATTGCGTCAACTCACACAGCCATGTCACCCCCTAGAGGGTGCCCGTGTTTTTGTCTTTTCCAGGTGCATACTCAGAGTGACGGAAGTGGATATCAGATCCCCTGAGCAAACAGTCCTTGGCAATTATATGGTGAGTGCTTGAGGGTAGATTCTTCCCCGCCCCTGCACCGTCGAGTATTACAATATTTAGAAACTGACAAGCGTGCTTCTAGTTCTAGGTTCTTAGATAGGGTTTCCGTTCGGAGCGGAAAATGGATAAACTCCCTCGAGAGACCTCCCAATCTTTAGAACAAAAATTTTGGGGATGGTTATCCTGCACACTTTCGTTGAAAGAGGGTTTCCCCAAACTCACATAAATTTTTAAGTGGGTTGGAATACCATGGCTTTTGGTTGTCCCCACTCAGGTCGTTCCCGTAGGGTGAGTACTTTTTTCCACTATGGCAGGCCTATCTAAAGGTTTTAATGAAAGCTTGAAAAATGCGTAAAGAAAAGTGAGTCTGGTATTTGATGCACCCAATCAAGGGGAGAGCATAAACCTATCACCCAATCACAGCAAAGAAGTTGTTCACTTTTTAAAACCCAAAAGACAAATTATTTGATCTATATGGAGATATTGCTCCATAAAAAGCATGATGTCCAATTTTAATCCCACAAGAAATAATGAAGTTTCTATCCTAGGATTGATCAATTTTTATGTATTTTTTGTCCTAGGATTGATAAATTTTAACCCGTTTTCTATCCTAGGATTGATAAATTTTAACCAAAAAGAGATTAAAGAACACAATCTGGCCGCGGATGCATCGGATCTAGATAAAAAGATACATTTTTATCGATGCTATTTGGTCCTAAAGTAGGAATGAAACAAAATAGATGATGGGTTATTTTCCCATGAGTGTTCGAAAACACTATTACAATGAATATCAAATGCTCTTTCTTTCACTTCAATGCTCCATTTTCTTCTTAAAACCTGTGTAAATGTTCCAAATGTTAGATAAAATCAAGAAATAAGAAGATATAAGGGTTAGATGAATGATTAAGCAAGAAAACCCTAAACCTTAGACCAAGTTACAATGTGATTTGACTTTAAATGTAAAATTGAAAATTTTAACTCTACAAAAAGTGATAAACACCTACACCATTGCATAGCTTATGAAATTCTACCGCATTTCAAAAAAAATCATCGAAAAAGACATCTGTATGACCAAGATATGGCCATTTTAAGATTGACTATCAAAACACTAAATCTGATGCGCTAAAACAGAGCCCTGAAGCGCTAAAACAGAGCTCTAAAGCTCTAAAACAGAGCCTCGAAGCGCTGCAGAATTGTTTTGAAATGCTAAAACAGTTGTGTGGCGCGCTAAAACATTTGAGTGGCGCGCTAAAACAGACGACCGACGCGCTAGAGTTTTTTATTGATGTGCTACAGAATATCTCTGACACGCTGTAAAAAACCACGGTTCTGCGAAAACTATCACGCCGATACCTGTAAGACACTTTTCACAAAAATTATGTAGAATATGGGGTTATGCCCCACGGTGGGTGCCAATTTGTAATTATGTAGAATATGGGGTTATGCCCCACGGTGGGTGCCAATTTGTAAGTGGTAGAATGAGGAAAATAAAATAAACATGCATCTACACTTCTAAATAGGACATTGCATCTAAGATTTAAGAAATTTAAACTAATTTAAACTAAAAATCTTCAGAAATCTATCCTATTGCTCTCTAACTCTAAAGATCTCTCTAATCTACTTTGCTTTCAGATTTTAGAAGCTAATTAGACTATTGAAATGACACTTAGAGAATGAGAATTAAACTATTCTATTCCTATATGATTAAATGATAAAACTACTGTAATGGCAGCCATGACTGCAAATGTTGAATGTTGGATTAATGTTGGATGGATATTGGATGAATTTTGAATGCTTGAATGCTGGATGAATGCTGGATGCTTGGAAAACCTGCAGAGTAAGATTGCACAAGTTGGGATCCATTTCCTGTAGCCAAAGAGTTGTATTTATAGCTTTCACGGTAGCACATTTGCACAGGGATACGGGATAAGAGGCTAGGATTCAATCTGGAGAATTGAATGGCATGGGATGAAAAGATGGAGCTGATCATGGAGGATTGTTTCTCCCCATGAAAACACCAGGCAAGATGAGAGGGAAGGTGGTTGAGAGAACTTCCTACAGGTTTGTCCCCGAAGCTCTTCCCGTGAATGACATTAGAATTAATTAAATTTTGAAAATTTAATTTTATTAGTGAGTGAATAAAGGTAAATGATTTATGCATTAATTTAAATAATTTAAATTTATTTAAATTTAGCAAAAAGAGGATTGAATAATTTAATAAATCAAACTATAGGGTTTGTTTATTAAATTAAAACAAAAGGAAAATGATAATTAAATAAAAGATTTTAGATATCTTTATTTAATTAAGAAGAAATCTGATGAGGTATTTAATTAACACAAATTATTTAAGTTTGTGTATTTAATTTATGATATAAAGGAAGTAATAATGATAATAATTAAATAAAACAAAGTTTTTAATTTTGTTTATTTAATTAAGAGAAAAATAATATGATGAAAATGATAATAATTGAATAAAACAAAGTTTTTAATTTTGTTTATTTAATTAGGAGAGAAATAGAAGAATTAATAATGAACTTAATATAAATAAATATTTCTATTTATTTACTAAGTAGATGAATTTAAGATTAATTAATCAAATAAGTCGTATTTAATTAATTAGATTCTCCAGACCATTTTTAGGTGTCTACAACTTTAATGATTGCATGAGTATGGTGAATGATTGTATGAAATATTAATCTTAGAGATAGCAGTTTATTAATCTCATCTAATTGTTTAGATATGAGAATTTGAATGAATTTAATCATTGTTCTAATAATTTTAGAGTCTTTCTCTTAACCTCGAAATATTTTGATCTCTCTTTTACATATAAGTTAGAAAATATTTTGTCCAGTGATAAGCATCTTAATACTTTTATATTTATATATTATCTTTATATAAAATAAGTGAACAATTCCATATGTGTATCCTCTAAGCATAAATAATTATTTTCTAACATAGAACTGGGTATTTTGAATTAAAACATATGTTTAGAGTCAACCTACAAGGAAATTCCCCCCTTGATAATGAATCACATAGGCCACTTAGCTATCCAACATAGTCAAGATGTGATTGGAAAGGATCCTTGGAGTAAAGTTTTGTATTTTTCAAGAGGAGTAGAGTGATATATTATTATAATTAAAGTTGGTTGTGCTAAAACCACCATCAACCTGGGGTCTTTGAAGATGTCTTATTTTTCATTTCCTTGTCTTGTCATCTAGTCATCCACTCCCAATCCCCACAAATTCTTAATTCCTTCCCAAAATTCACCTTTGTAGTCTTTCAAAGGGGATATAGAATTATTCCTTCTCCCTACATCCACTTCTCATATCCTCTTCCACAAAGGGTGTGTGCACAAATATGGGGGATGAAAAGTGGCCAAAACCACTTTATGGTCTATTGTGGTTGTAACATGAGCACATTATGTTTTGCTCACGTTTTTCTTTTGACAAAATAAAAAATAACACTTTTAATTTTTATTTATTTTATAGATAGCACAAGTGTGTTATAATGTTAGTGTATTATAACTTATAATTACAAACCATCATCCCTTAGGACTAGATTTCCTTGAACATCTATCCCATTTTTGGGTTGGAATTGCATGTTAATACCCATGAGCGTTTTGTAAAATAAAATAAAAAGTTACTAAAATTTGAGCATGCTCTCTATCAAGTTTTCATACTTTTTTATGTTGATGTAAAAAATTATACGATAATGTCAAGCTCTCTCTTACCTTTCCAACCATGAGGAATTTTTTCATGATATGAAATAATTTCCATGTTGATTGGAGCTCTTGAAAAGTCTGAAAGAGTGGCACTTTTTGGTGATGGGAGTTATACATATGTTCTTGTAGGGTAGGAAATTATGGATTAAAATGAAAACTAATAACCCTAATATTGTTTTTCATATATTTTATGTGAGGTAGTATAGGTTAGGGTATTAAAATACAAAATGAATGCATCTTTACAATCATGTTTCAAAGTTTTGATCACCACTTCATTTTCATATTGTAGTGTAGGAAAAAGTATCCCTTTTTCACACTTAATTTGGGAATAAATATTAAATAAAAGGACTAAATCATGCCTTAATTTAATGTTGTAATATGTTTTACATATTCACATTAAGTTTAGGGCCTTATTAAATAAAATGGACTTAATAGTGACCTATTTTGGTGTTTTAAGGTGTATCTTTACACTTTCACACTTATCTAGGGCTTTATTAATTAATTGAGGTTAATTGGCCTTAATTGGCCCCTTAGTTCAAATCTAAGCCTAATTAATTACAATTTCAGAAGGGGAAAACCCAGCATTCATAAATTCCATAACATAACACTTAACATTAGAGAATGTGTGTCCTAGGTGAGTGACCTATGACCCATTCACCCAAGGGTAAAGGGTCCTCACTTAGACCTAGGAACTAAATTTCAAATATGTGTTTGGTAGTATTTCAATGATTTCAAATGCATGTTCACATGTTGGCTTGTGTTATTTGAATTTTGGAAATTAATGTTAACATATGTATAAATAAGAGGTCATTTCACTATGTTTCACCTAGAAAATTTGATCTAAGCTTCCTAAGATTTCAAGTAATCAAGTTCAAGAAGATTTCAAGAGCATTTTCAAGGCATTAAAGGGCAGATTTAGTGAAGAATTATTGCAGCATTCAATATCCTATTATCATGTCAAACTCTCCTTCCAGCATGCATATTATTTGAGCTAATATGTTGATGTAGTGTTCAAGATCCATTCAAGCATTCAAAGGCATTGTTTCAAATCAAATTTCATGATCATGGAGATCCAGTTCCATTGAAGCCATTTCATGCAAGTTGTAGATCCATATGCTTGTATGGATGCTAGTGTGCCACTAAGATGCCAATGTGCTACATTGGATTTAATGATCTAGTGCACTATCTGGGAAATAGATTGAACCTTCAAAATTGGCTCTTTTGACCTTGTTAAAAATTTGGTTTAGCAGAAGGATAGAAACACTTAGATTGCTCCTCCTTTTCAACCTCGATAATTTGACCTTTCCAATTCTCTTAGAAAACTTGAGGTAAATTAGGGCAACTCGTTGCTTAGGGATCTCTTGTGACCTAGAGTCTTAGGGTGGTGGTCCCCCCTCTACATTTTAGTGAACTCTATGTGAACTATTTCTATTCTATTTATTGGTGTTGAAGGAACCTTCTCTTGTACCCTAGGTGTGATGTAGGTTCATGTTTTGTGGGAGATGAAGCCTTGCAACCCAATCTATGACCCCTAGTTGTGTAGTTTGAAGGGCCCCTAGATATCCAGGAACAAAATTTAGATAGGTCGATCTCCAATTTCTAAACCTTTGGAGTCTACTGAGTTTTTCCTCTTGAAGTACGTAAACAACGTCTTCTTTACATGCATTCCTCCTACTCAGTCTACGAATGGATCACCCGATATAACTTTCACATTACGGGATTTACCTATGAACAAAGAGCCTTCTCCCCTATACATTCTCGCTTGCCTCAATGGGAATGTTGTGATGGGAGTCCTAGTGGACCCTGTGAGTCATGTGAATGTCATCACAAATGAGACCCTGCTTATAAAATTTATGAATGGGGAGGAATATGAGGAATCAAAGACCACCATACATACACATGATGGAATCTTGATCCCTCATATCGATTCTATCACCCTTTCAATCTTGGTAGGGCCTATGACCGGAAATGCTACTTTTGACATCATTCCAGAGTTGGACTTGTTTAGGGTGACACTAGGAATTTTGTGGCTAATTTCCATGAATGGAGTCACTTCAGTAATTCATAAATGTCTTAAGTTTTCTCATGAGGGATTTGTGCACATTATGCACAACATTGATTATAGACTAGTGGTATCATGTGGGGGCTACTTGTTAGATCACTTTTGGCCCACCCTGATCAAACCTCTTCCCCCAAGCATCAATTTACTATATCACACCTATGCCAAGTATAAGATTGGGGGAATGACACTGAAGGTTACCTACCCTATCTCTCCCTACACCATTTCTATCAAAGGCTCTATGATTGCACAACAACAAGTTTTCTCCTCATCCCAAAAAATGGGGAAGGGGAAGCTTGCTTTCGACCATGGGGCTTTCTCTTCTACATCTTTCATTCCATCTACTTTTTCCACTTGCCCTATTTTGGATCCTTCAATCTCTACTCCCATGCACCTCACATGGGAAGCTTGATGGTGCTCACTTGGAAAAAATCCAAGTGTTAGGTGTTTGAACTTTTTGTCTTGCCCATGATGCCTAGGCCCATTTTTTATGGAAAGGGGAAGTATTCTTGTGGAGTTTCCCTTGTTTCTTGGCCTCTACGACCTCCTACCACTCATGCCCCTCCGATAGTGAATGGGAAGAGGCCCACTCTAAAGACACTTGTTCCTGCTTATCCACCTATTTCTCTTTCTTCTACTATACTTCCTCTTGCCATCTCTATCTAGGAGATGTTCCTTCCACTCGTAATGATTGTGGAAAACACTTTTATGGTAGAATAGGAGTCTTCCATCCCTTCTTAGGCAGTGGCTTCTAGTTCCCAAATCCAATAAAACCAACTTGCACAAGATCCTAAGCATCAAAGAAAGGATTTGGCTATTGAAAAAAATGCCTCATAGAAGGTGGATGGGGAGCCCATAGCTCTAGTTCTACATCTCATGTTGCATCCTCTTCATATGCTCCTTCTGTTTTGATTCCCCTCACCTCTATTTTTCTTCTGGATCCCCCAATGGATGTTGATGATCCTCACCCCAAAAGGGTGTAGGTATTCATCACTCCTTCTGTGGGGCCTCCTCTTCTAGTGTCCCTCCCAGACATCCCTCCTTTTCCTTGGCTTGTGGACATGTCGAACACCTTTGTGGTATCTTCTATGGCTCTATCTTCTTATTCCTCACCTTCCACTTCTCCTATGGGGATTTTACATCCCCCGTTGAAGCATAAGTTGGAGGATGATCTCACTTCTAATTGGGGTTAGAAGAAGGGATTTCCTTCTTTAGAAGGGAGTTTTGTTTTGGCTTGTGTCATCCTAGTGATGGAGGTGACCCCTACTTCTCCTACGTTTTTCACTACCCCTCTTAATGAGGTCGATAGTGGATCTTAGGTGCCTCCTTCTCCTGCTTGATTGACACATGGCACTCTAGTGAAGTGCATGTTCAATTCAGTGGATGGCATCCCAAACTTTTTCTTGATCTTTGCAAGATCAATGACCTTGGCATAACAAGAGCTTAGTGGAGGAGACCTCGAGGAGCCTTCTTCCTTGGCTCTCATTGCAGACGAGTCGAAGGGTATTTCCATTACTATCCCACCCTTGCATACTTGTCCATCCTCCCCGTACAATGATCTAGATTCATAGAACGATGACCTCCTGGTTGATGAGGACTAGGGTGGTACCTCTTCTTTATCTATAGTGTAGATTTGTGTGTGTGTTGTGTTCCCCTCATGCTTACATTCATGTGTTTTCCTATTAGACCCTTGCTACCCTTGTAGATACTTGGATGTAGGCATGGAAAATGTGTTGTACACTTCCTCTATGTGTTCCATCATTCTTCTATATGTTGTAACTTTTATTTTCAATTGGAGACATGCAAAGTGTTGGGGCATTTAGGCCTTCTTCCATGTTGACCCATTTTTTATCTTCCTTTTTTCTTCATGTGCTCTTCTTCAAACTTGAGAAATTTGGGGATCAATGGTCATTCATTCATATACCATGTGATACCTATTTATATATATGAATAGATCTGACCCTAAACTCCTAGATCCCCATGTCGCTTATTTTATTCACCTTTGTTCATCTTGATTTCTTCATCTTTTCTCATCTTTCTCTCTTCTTTGCTTGCTTCATGATGTTGTGGTGTCTATGTGTTTTCCCTCACGTGCATGACAACATTTCCATGTCTACATCTCACCATGTATCGTGGGCTACAACATCTCTACATATCCTTTCTCTCCTTGGGATTTTGTGTGCTCCTCTGCATAGCAAGAATCACCCTAAGGGGGGGCTTACCATACTTCTTTGATTTTCAATAAGGTGCATTCAATGGCAAAAAAATCCCTTACAAAAAATATTTCATTTTTAAAAAAAATTGTATTCTTCAACAAGGGCCCCTAGTGAAATATTTCTTTTAGAAATGAATTTGTAGCGACAGAATCTAAAAAATTTTCTTCAAAAAGGGAGTACTTTTTCTAATGAAGAAGTCTTAAAAAATTCCCTTGAGAAGAAGCATTATTTCCATTAGATTCCTTGACAAAAGAGATCTTTCAAAAGAATTTGTTGATGACAGAATCATTTGTAAAAAATGTTTCGTCTTTCAAAATTGGAGTGTCCCTTTGAATGAACCCCTTGCTATCTTTAAGGATTCCCAAGGGACCACTTTGAAAACTTATCCTTCAATTCCTTTCTTTGTGATATGTTTTTCTATGTGGATTATTTTTTCCTAACATGTTTTGTTTGCAGCTTAACATGTTGCTTTACAAGACTGATCACCTGTAAAGTCGCTTTTACAATCAAGCTTGCATAACAAGACCAAGCACCTCGTCAAGCTTACCTTGTAGGACCAAGCACCTATAAGGGCCCTTTCAGGACTGAGCCCCTGTAGATTATTTTCTCATCATTCCCCTCACTTGATCGATAACTTGTGGTTCCCCCCTCGCAGGACCGAGAACTTGTGAAGCCTTTGCTCACCTTTTGTGGGATCAAGAACCCATGGAGCCAATTCTACAGGACCGACAACCTATAGAAATTTTATTCAATTTTTGCAACGCTGAGTACCTATGTAGACATCTCTCTCTTTCATGTCAAGGTTTCCCTACAAAACCAAGAACCTATAGAGTTACCTCTTGCACATTTAGATATGCCAAATTCAAGATCTACTTCCTTGACGGTTCAAGTATATTTTGTTCTACTTTGCCTCACATTCGTATAGACATATATGCTTGCTAAAGTGGGGGAAAAATGTAATGGCATAAATATTTACCCTAGGAAAATTCCCCTTTTTCATAGCCCTTACATTAGAAAATGTAGATCCATTGATGCAAATTCCATATCTGCCACCTTTCCCCATCCACCTAGCAGCTCATTTTGTGTCAGTGGAGGAATCTATGTCGAGGACATGCATGCATCGTGCAAATGTTTGCATGCCATTTTTTCATTCTAATAGGATTCCTACCCTTGGAATCTGCATAAAAATTGTGAATGGTGGATCTAGACCTACACAAACACAAAGAACAAACACATTATTAGTCCAATATGCAAGTTAGAAACAACATTCCCCATAAGATTCATTTGAAATATCAAGAACAAGAAATAAATGAGAACATGAATAAAAAACTATCTAATCTTGTTCAAAATAAACAAACTCTCAATCCCATGAGGGAATTAGTGTCATTTTGATGTGTAAAATGGCCCTTTCCCAATTCCTTGCAAGCTTGATGATCAATGGTGAAGATTTGATGCTCCTTGATGAAATTTCTCCATAACCTAGCTATGAAATCATGAAAATGGATTAAATTTGCTCAAGAACTTGAAGATAATTCAAATGCATAAACTTGTGGATGAAAAATGCCTAAGATTGTGGATCCAAATGAGCATGGTGATCTTACATGGATTGTGGGTGATCAAATACAATAGATGAGGCCTCTATTTATAGAAAAGAAGGATGGAGGATTGAAGAATAGGATGAATGTGGAATTAAAGATGGACCAATGGCATTATGCCACTTGTCAAGATGCTAATGGAAGGAGGTTAAGCATATTTTGATCAATGTGCATGCATTTGAAATTTGAATTTGAAGAAGTGACATGTTGGGGGGAGAAGAAAATGGAGTTAAAGCCACTTGGCTCAAGGAAAAGGACATGTAAGAGGCTTTTAATGCCTTGTTGGAGAGGACAAGTCCTTTTGGAGGGACTTTTTGAATTTGAAGAATATTCCATCTTGAGATGTTGTTTTGAATGAAAATGGAGATTTAATAAATCAAATAAATTGATTTATTGTGCAAGTTGAAAAATCTAGAGGATTTGAGTGATTAAGACTAGCATTAATCAAGATTTGATTAATTTAAAAGGACATTAGTTGATTTGACCATTTTGACTTAGACTTTTGGATTGAAATAAATCAAAATGAGAGGAAAATGATTTAGACTTAATTAAATAAATATTTGATTTATTTAATTAAAGAAGATGGTGTTAGATTAAATCAAATAAGGATTAGTTTATTTAATTTAATAGAATGACTTTAGAGATTTAATTAAATAAAATGAATTATTTAATTAAAGAGAGACCATGGAAGCTAATTAAATAAAATGATTTACTTAATTAACAGGAGATGATGACTTAATTAGATAAAAAATGATTTATTTAATTAAGAGATGAAATGTGATGGATTTAATTAAATAAAGATTATTTAATTAAATGACTAGAAAAGGGGATGATTCATAATGAAGCAATGTTAGTAATTAGGATCAGGTGCATGGGATCAATCTGTATATTTTTCATGTCTACATTTTTCCCCTCTTTGAAGCAATGTACCTACTGCATTGGTTCAAAGAGTAACCTTGTCAAGATCAAAATTAAAAAAAAAATCATTTTTTTCAAATGTCCCACTGCTACCCCAATGAAAAAATTACACTAGTATACTTCCCCCTTGAGAGATCAGGCAAAAATTTGGATTTTTGGGTGATCTTGCGATAAAGATTCAGGATCAGTTCAGCTCAGAGAGGACTAGAAAGCTTGAATGTTTGATGTAGAAAAATTTGATGATGTCTAAATAGTCATTGGCCATGGATAGCCTCATGTATATTTTGATATAACACACAGATTTGGATAGAAATGTTAGTAACTTGATAGAAGAATAAGAAGAAATGAGATAGTTGAAGAGAGGATCCAACTTTATTAGATATGATGATGAGTGATGATGACGATTTTCTTATCAGGAATTGGGATTTTAAAAGGGCTACTTACCTTATGTTTGATAACACACATAGGAAAGATGCATCAAGGTATAAAGAACTAGGATGGTGTTGCACCTAGTGTGATGGACTTTGGCTCGACAAATAGATAGGAGTATTCTTGTTCACACCTGACATACAAAAACCTTACTAGGATGTACTTCAAATATTTCAAACAACTCGGACCAAAACACAGAAAGGAAAATCCTAACAATGTAATAGCCAACAAGTTGTCCAAAACACCTTCCATCCATACCTAATAAAGCAAGTATTCACAAAGGTTATATTACAAGAACATCCAAAGGGCACAACAGACAAAAGATAATGATCGTTGCCCCATTCCTTTCTCTCTAAATCATTTTGATTAGGCATCATCGAGAGGTCATTGGAATGAGTGCAATAAGATAAATCAAAGAAAAGATCCAGCAAGCAAACAATCCAATGTTCTTCATACCTCTAGCCAAAGGGATGTGTTTTGTTTAGGATAAGTATCCAAAGTGATTTTCCAAAGATAATTCCCATAGTAGGAAGGATGCATCCTAGGACATGTTATTAGATGGTGGCAAGTTGATATGTTGTTTGAAATTTTGTTGATATAAGGTTGAATGACATGTTTGTGAATTATCAAAAGTTTGATTTTGCATTTAAAAGTTTGTTGTTTCGATTTTGATTTTGCATTTTAAGTTTGCTTTTGTTGATTGTTGTGGTTGTTTCTATTTGTATTTCCAAAGGATGAAGATGATGATTGATTTATTATGGGTGAATGTTTATTGCGGGTGAAAGCGAAATGGGACGGATGATTTTTTTGGGTTTTTTGAATGTTTTTCATGTTTTGCAATGTTTTGAGGTTGTTTTTGGTATTTTCTGAGATTTTGCAAATTTTTTGATTTTCTAATTTTTTTCAAATGTTTTTTAGGTTTTATGAGATTTTATGAATGTTCAAATATTATCCTTGCCTATGTTTAAGCTCAGAGACGATGTAGTTCGGATAGCATTTTTTTGATTTTTTTCTGATTTTTCATGTTTTTGGATTTTGATATGTTTTGGATGTTTTTGAATTTTTGCATGATTTTGATGATTTGGATAAGGATGTGTTTGTTGATATCAATGATCTAATTTGGGATTCTGTTGAAAACCAAGCTAAGGTTGATTGATCGGATCAATGGATTGATGATGATAACATTGTTGAGGATACACAACAATGCAAGGATAGTGTTTAAGCAACATGAGGATTGGGATGAATATCCCCAGATGATGATGGATTGATTGGATTTGATTGATCAAGATTTTGAAGCTTGATTTTGGAACAAAATTTTTTTTGGATGATTTGATGTGACGTTGAAGCACACATTAGATGCAATTGATATTGATTGTTTGGATTGATGTTCGATGAAAGATAAAGCTTGGTAAGGAACATCTTCTCGTCAAAATATTCCATGGTCTAGTGATTTGTATTTTGGCTCACAAATGCTTGACCAATTTGATTTTATGTTTTCCAATGTTCGAATCACCACATAAGTTGGAAGATATAGATCAAGATTTACTCCTAAAGCAAGATGTAAATATCTTCCCCCAATGTCTAGCAATGTATGGAATGTCATGGATGGATGCCTAGATTGATGTATGGATGGATGGATATGGTAAGCACACAAAGGATGCCAAGGATTATCTTGTGATAAGGTGTTCAAATAGAGGATGCTCATTTGGATAGTGCCTCATGGCTCAGATAATCTTGGGTAGGATAGGATCAATGAAAATGACCCATGTCAAGATGTTTACCATAAGCAAGTGTAAAGTGTGCACCAAAGTTTTATCAAGATCTAGATAATGTGGACAATGGATGTAAATGTATGAAAATGGATTGGACAAATGGTTTATGGATGCATGAATTTATTATGGATGAGATGAGACACTTCCACCCGAACTAGTGCATGTAGATGCTCAATTCTACACATGATGCATGTTTTCCAAGTTTTCATCATGGTACTTGTCCAAAGTGCCACCATAGTGGTTTTTACTGGAGGACAATTTTTATCTTTACTTTTTCCATTCCTCTTTTTCTTTGGAATATTTTTTTTATTTCTTTGTGAAATATTTTTAAGCTCATGTTGAACTGCCTTATTGCATTGATGTAGATGCTTTTGTCATAATGTGTCATTGATATCTTGCTTGAAGAAGCTACTTTTCCAAGATGTGTGCACTTGAACACAACTTTTGAGATTCCTGATCTGCTTTGTTGATACCAAAGTTGACTTTTTCTTTGTGCTCACATCGTGATAGAGTGCCTTATGAATCCTTATGATGAAGGGTGGGTGCCAAGACATGGTTAATGTAAGAATTGGATATCATGTGTGAAGGCCTGAATGGAGTGTGTTTAGGAATAAAATATGGCTTGGTTGATAGTTTGGAACCTTTGACTCTCCAAACTTGGGAAGATGAGAAATTATGGGTGGATACAAAAGTGTGGGTGGAATTAGGACCAACCGCTTGATATACTTTGTACATTGCTTGAAAAGTTTCCTTTTTCTTTTGTGGACATATTTGATGGATAATTTTCCCTTTTTTTTATTTTTCTCCATAGTTTCTTTGACTGATGGAGTTTGATAGGGATAATATTTCTTTATATTTATTGGTATCCATGTGTATTTGATTTGTTCATTATGCTTCTCAGCTTCTTTTACTTTGATGATGTTCTTCTTGCTTTGATTCAAATCTTTCTTTTGATGTTGGTCCCAATTCATGGATGGGGTGATGGGTGGATGAAGATTCGTGATGTGTTTAGTTGTAGTATTGGCATTGGTTTCACCTTAAGGATTCTTTGTGCTTCCTATGTTGACATTTGCTTGAGATGAAGTTGCCCCCAGTATGGTGGTAGTGGCATCTTTGTTCTTTGATTCTACCTATTTTGAGATGTCTTGTTCAATAAGCATTCTCTAATAAATGACCATTGTAGATGATGTTATTTCAATTTGTTGCTCTATTTACTTTGGAATATCGTATTTTGTCTGGCTTGTTTCCTTGAGTGGATATGTTGGATATCTTTATTCATGATGTCCTCAATCTGAATTTGGGATATATTTGATCCTGATGTTGACAACTCAGTTTGACTGTAGGAATCAATAACCTACTCTTTTTGTGTAATAATGCTAGGAGTAAAGGAATCATGTTTTGAATGAAGATCATCTATGTGTTCATCCAAAGAAAGCATCTCATGGGTAGATGGAGGAGTATGTGCTATGTGGATGTGATCATCATTTGCGACATCTTGTATAGATTGGACAGTGTCCATTAGATGATTGTAGTAGCTTGGAGATACAAATTCTTGATCTCGAATGATTTAAGAATTGCTTTTGACATACTTTGGATCAAGTTATTGACATGGATCAATTTCAAAGGATGAATTGCTTACAAAGGTCTCTTGGATGTCTTCATTAGGCATTTGAAATGGCTTAATATCCTCTTGATCTTTGAGTGGACTTGGATCAAATATTGAGTTGAGGATCCCTTTAGTATCTATAACCATGAATTCAAAGGATGTCAACATGTCTTGGAAAGGACCATTGCTAGACTTTGGTGAAAGATGTTGATCATGCTTTGGGGTAAAATCTTGAGATATGTCCTTTAACTCATTAGGTGATGTAGAGAAATTTTCAACATGATCATTGGTCGATGGGTCATGGATTATTTCAATGGGATCAAATAATTCTAACATTCCTTGAAATAGATCATTGCCAAATATTGTTAAGGGATTTTGATCATGACTAAAAAATGACTCTTGATGTATGTTGATTTGATCATTGGATGGGCTAGAAACATCTTCAAGTTTCTCATTTATGGATAGATCTTGATCATTATTTTCAACAATTGTGGTAGAGATATTTTCAATTCCATCGCTAGTGGTTGAATCCTAATAATTGTCCCCAATAGTTATTATTTTTTGATCAATCGGGTCTTGCATGAGATTTTTGAGTCGAATACAATTTGATGTTGTGTGTCCCTTTATTTTTTGAAAATCACAAAGTTTCTTCTTGTTATACCCTAGTGGTTTAACTTGGGGCTCTTGAAAATTCTTGTAAACAAGAATTTTGATGAGATTTTTTTGTATCAACTATTGCATGACTGATTCGATTGATTTCCCAAGTGGTGTGTATTTTGGTTTTTTACCTTATGAAATTTTAAATTGACCTTGTGGTGATTGATCTTTGAGACATGGTGATTGGATTTGTTGTTGTTGATCTTGATATCCAACCTCTTCACATTGGAGATATTGTTCTTGTTGTGGTTGTGGACACAACTCAATGCTTTGATGACATGGTTTAACCAATTGAAGAGTGTATTGATTTTTGGGTGGATATGTCTCTTGGCGTAATGAATCAACTATTTTGGTAAGTGTAGTAATTTGATCTTGCAAAATTTGATCTTGACACCCTTGATATAGTTGATTTGGTTTTTTTTCAAGCAGATTTGGAAAGCATACTTGTAGTGTTTGCATGGGATCATTGACAAAATAGTTTTGGACAATATTCTGATTTGGGATGATGTTTAGATTTGGCATGATAGGTTGAAATTGAACATTGTTGTGGTTGGGAATCACATTGCCTTGATTTAGTTAACTTTTATTTTGCATGTTGTTACCTTGACTTGGATCAATACATGGAGTCATTATCATTTTGTTTGGACTTTGAAAAAGTTCATTTGTATGATTCACAAACATATCTATCCCAAAGTTTGCCAAGTGTGGATTTGAAATGTTCACGTTTGGTAAACTTGTACTTGGTATATTCACATTTGGCATGTATGGATTTGGTGGGATAATGTTGTTTTGTTGAAAACTCATGCATTGATTGTTTGGTTGATAGAATTGTAGGTTTGGAATTTGATTTAAATCTACCATAGGGAAAGGTGTTCCAAAATTTAGATTGGACATACTCACATTTGTTGTACCATTGAGGTTTGTAGGAGATAATGATGTCATGTATGGATTGTATAACTGTGAGTTTTGATAATTAATTGGCATTGTAAGGCTTTGATAGTTTGGTTGATTTAGACCACTCATGATGTATGAATCAAGTTTATATTCCATGTTTTTCTTGTGTTTTGACCCCATTGACCTCTAAGGTATTTAGGACCAATGATGAGATGAAAGATGAAAGGGGTGAATGATATGGGTGTTGAACTTTTAGGAACCTTGGAGGGATACTAGACTTTAGGACTTTTGGATTTTTTATTTTTGATTGGATTTGATTTTATTTGGATAATGGAATTATATACCCCAAGATGTTGGATGCTATCTTGGAATAAACTTTTCCACAAGGATGATAATTTAACTAGGTGTATGAGGGAGGATCCATCCACACACACTTAGCCAAACAAGGAGATTTTGATGTTTGTGAGATGGGATTTGATTGATGTTTGAGGATTGATGAAATGATTGGTTGTTTTGATCCTAAATGAACCTAAGAGGGACTTGTTTACAAGACCAAGGTTTTCAAGAACTGATTTTCCCTAAGAGTACTTCAAACCAAAAGATCAATGTTTGCTCAAAATACCATAAGAAAAAAGATAAACAACATGTGTGGGGTGCAATTGTTTCTTATCTTTGCTTAGTGAGTTCTTTTTACCACAAACAATTTTTTATTAGGTTTTCAAACTAAATGTCTAATGTACCAATTTATTTTCATCCCACAAAGTCCATTATGTGGAAGTCAAGGAAATTAAGGAAAAGTTCCCTATTTTTTGACTTTAGTGAGAGAAAATGGAGATATAAATTCAAATGCTTAGAAACCTCTAAGGACAAAATCCCTAGGGCAAGCAATAACACTTGAATTTTGTCAAAGGTATTTGATTCCTAAAGGGTTTGAAAATTGATGATCATGTTTGAATGTTTGTTCCCAATGTTTAAGATCCAAGCAAAGTGTTTTGATTACAAGAACATGCATAAACCTATGGATAAGAGGAAATATTTGTTGAGTTTCCACTTGGATAAATCCAGCTATGCCTACTCTTAACAAATGATTAGATGTTTGACCACACTGGCTCCCCTCCATGGCACACATTTCTCAGGTTAGCCAAGCATTAGTACCCATGAAACTCCCATGGCATACTTCTCATCTCTACTAAGATCCGTAAAAATGTGGGATGGCTTCAGAACGATAGTTCTTGCACCAACAAATAGATAAGGATTTGGACTTCTAAACAAAAGGTTCTAGTATAGGTATTCCATTCGTGGAGGATCATCCATACAAAAAGAGACCATTGTTTCCCTTCTTGTTGGAACAATCCTTGTGATACTTGAGCTTTCCTCAAGCACCCACACTTATATACCAAGTGAAAGTCACTTGGCTTTAGCGTGTTCCCAGTTGGGTCCTTCCTTGGGGTGATTAATTTTTCCCACCAGGTAGTCCCTCTAAGGATAAAAAAAGTGAGCAATCACATCCGTAGTTAGATCAATCTTTGTTGAGAAACAAAGAGAGAACACGCGAGATATACTCCACTCACACTCACAAGATTTTGTTCAATTTTAAGAATCCAATTTGAAGTGTGGAGGAAATCACTTATACAACTTAATATCATAAAAATCCTTTTGATTCTCAAGATCTTCATGAGGCACAAGAGAAGTGCATGCATATTTTAGATGATATTACTTTGGATAAGAGATTACTAAACATAAAGGAACATGTTCATTTTAATCCTTCAAAGCAAGAATTGGATTCTTTTTAAGCACTAAAAGGAAATATGAGAGTTGCTTGTTCAATTGTTAAGTCCAAAACAAAATCTAGTAAGTTGCCTAAGGTTCTTTTTAATCCCCTTTTTTTGTTCTTTTTAAGCCCAAACAAAAATTATTGAGTCCTAAAAAGCTTAAAAGTGACAAAGTCCTTAGAAGTGGGATTATAATTGCTCCCCGAAGTGTTCAAAAACACTTGATACAATGATGTGCTAATGTTTTTTCTTTCACTTGCATGATCCATGATCCTTCAAAACCTACAATACAAGCTCCAAATGTTAGATGAAATTAAGAAACAAGAAGATATGAGGGTTGGATAAATGATTAAGCATAAAAACTCTAAAATTTAGACCAAGTTCCATTGTAATTTGACATTAGGTGAAAATTTGAAAATTTTAACTCTATCAAAGTTGAAAAAAACCTACACCATTGGATAGCATATAAAATTCTACCCCATTTTTAAAAAAAAAGGCTCTAAAAAAGACCAAAATATGACCAAGATACGACTATTTTAAGATTGAGTGAAAAAGCATGAAAGCAAAGGCGGTGCCCTTTGCAGTGGCATTGTTTGGGTCCAAACAGTGATGCTAGAACAAAAGCAGTGTTGTTTGAGGATTTGAGCAACACTTTGGTGAAACAAGTGGCACTGTTTGGAAAAATAGAGACTACAAATGTGTCGCAATTTGATCCAATGGCATTGTTTGACCTGGAAAAACATAAAACATAAAAAACAACAGAATTTGACCCAAAAAATGTGTTAATTTTGAAAGATTCACCCTCCTTCTAGCGCCAAAATGTGAATGTTGATGTTAAACCTACACAAACACAACAAAAAATCATACAATTAGATCATTATGCAAGTTAAATCAACATTCCCCATAGAATTCATTTGAAATGCACAAAATAAGAAATGGAAATGAAGGACACAAACGAAAACTATCAAATCCTATCTAATTCTAGCAAACTCTCAATCCCATGGTGGAATTGGTTCCATTTTGATATGGAAAATGGCCCTTTCCCAATCCCTTGCAAGCTTGGTGGTGATTTGATGAAGATTTGGTGCTCCTTGGTTGAATTCTTGCATAACCTAGCTATGAAAACATGAAGATGGATGAATAATGGATGAGCAAATTCAAAATTTGAAGATAATATCTTTGCATGAAGTTGTGGATAAAAATGCCTAATATTGTGGATCCAAATGAGCATGGTGATCTTACATGGATTGTGGATGATCAAATGCAATAGAGGAGGCCTCTATTTATGACAAAGAAGGATGGAGGATTGAAGAATAGGACGAATGTGGGATTCAAGATGGACCAATGGCATTGTGTCACTTTTCAAGATGCTAATGGAAGGAGGTTGAGCACATTTTGACCAATGTGCATGCATTTGAAATTTGAATTTGAAGAAGTGACATGTTTAGGGGGGATGTAAGAAGAGTTAAATGCCACTTGGCTCAAGGAAAAGGACATGTAAGAGGTTTAAATGCATTGTTAGATGTACAAACCCTTTTGGAGGTACTTTTCAAACTTGGAGAATATTCCCTTTTGGATGTCTTTTTGAAAGTAATTGAAGATTTAATAAATCAATCAAAATGATTTTCATGAGCAATTTGCAAAAGCTAGAGGATTTGAGTGATTAAGACTAGCATTAATGAACATTTGACTAATTTAAAAGGAGATTAGTTGATTTGACCATTTTGACTTAGACTTTTGAATTGAAATAAATCAAAATGAGAGGAAAATGATTTAGACTTAATTAAATAAAGATTTGATTTATTTAATTAAAGAAGATGGTGTTAGATTAAATTAAATAAGGATTAATTTATTTAATTTAATAGAATGACTTTAGAGATTTAATTAAATAAAATGAATTATTTAATTAAAGAGAGACCATGGAAGCTAATTAAATAAAATGATTTACTTAATTAATAGGAGATGATGAATTAATTAGATTAAAAAAATGATTTATTTAATTAAGAGATGAAATGTGATGAATTTAATTAAATAAAGATTATTTAATTAAATGACTAGCAAAGGAGATGATTCAATATGAAGCGATGTTAGTAATTAGGATCAAGTGCATGGGATCAATCTATATATTTTTTGTGTCTACAAACATTATATTTCTTATTGACGTGAAGTGTAATGTTCCTTGCTTCCTTAACCGAAGAAAAATGGGTCATTTGCCTCCCTTTTCTCATTCAAATTGATTCATTCTTCCTTCATTCATCCTTCTTAATTCTTGTTTAATTCCTTCTTGATCAACTCACTCACTCTTCCATTCTCAAGCTTCAACACCACCATTCTTTTGGCTACAAGTTGTTGGTTTTAGATCCTACGTCACATTTTTTGTGGCAACATTGTTGTTGGAGAACTTGCAAGTTGTCTCCCTCCACTACTTTCCTTCAGCAATGTAGTTGTGAAGGTGATATTTTCCATTTCCATTTTCTCTTTGCATCATTTTTTTCACATAGTAGCATAGTTGTTATTTGTGCTCTTGTTTAGCACTTCTACTTCCTTTCTGCTTCTTTATCATTTTCTATAATTTATGGTTATTTGGCTGTCTATGGAGGTAGGAACACCAAAACAACAGAGTGATTGAGGTATTCCTCTTAACATGACCCCAACATTTTTCCATCTTTGTGTGTGCAAGTTCTTTTCAAGTGCAGTTATTCGAATATTCAACTCGTGGGTAGAAATATCTATTTGTCGCCTTCTTTGTCAATTCTAGTATAGTTATCGATATAGTATTCCTTTTGTTACACTTCAATTTTTGTACTTTTCTATCATTTTGTCGTAGTGTAATACATTCACTAGTCAAACTGTCAATAGAATTCCCTTTTTTTCACTCTATTTCTAAGACCTTTGTCCATACAGACATCAATGCGCACTAAGACGCCAATGTGTCATGCTGGAGTCTATGATCTATGTTAGTTTTATGATCAAATGTAATGCATAGAAAATTAATTCAAAAATCAGCACAAGAATACAACAGATACCCTAGGAAAACCCTCCACTTGAGGGAGAAAAACTTAGCAACAAATATATCTCTTATATAAATAAGTAATGGCAACAAGTCTCTTTACAACAAGGCCACACACAAGGCCAATATTCAGCACCACTAATGGCTTTAGAAAAAAAAAGTAATATGCTCTTACTTGATCTTCAATCTACAATTAGAAACTTCACAATCTGCATTTAGAAGAATTCACACTTCTCTCTTGAAGATTTCACACTTGAATGAAGAAGGAGATCGAACTTGCTTGATGCTTGAATGTGAGAAAATGACCTTCTATATATACATTGTTACAAGAGAGGTCACACCTCTTCAAGAAGGAGGTCGGCCACCAAAGGAAAATATAATTCCAAATAATAACTAGGTCGGCCACCAAAGAAATTACAAATAATAAATATTGATTACAAGGAAGGTCAGCCATCTTTAGAGATTAAATGTTTCCATTTATGTCTTCATTCGAGGCTGGAAGAATTGAGCCCAAAGCTGCTAAACATCAACACTCCCTCTCAGCTAGGGAGAAATGCTTCCAGGTGCATAAGACTCATCACCTCATCATGATGTCAACCACAATGGCTACTCCCATATGTGGCAAGAAGAAAGATATCACCTCATCATGATATCAAATGTCACCTCATCGTGATATCAACCATCATGGCTACACCCATGAATGGTATGTACAAATGTTCATCACTCAATGTGATGTTTTCACCTCATCATGACATTCACCATGGCTCTCCCATAGGGTGAAAACACAAGTACAAGAAAATCATCACAAACTCTCTTACGTGATGTTGTCATGAAGTCACACACATGACATTCACCATGGCTCTCCCAGAGGGTGAAAACAAGGGGTTTCACCTCAAACCTCAAAGAGAAATGAATTAACAATGGCTTACACCTCAAATTCCTCCTTCTTAGAGGAAAATACATTAACAAGGGCTTTCACCTCAAATCTATCTTCATAGAGAGAAATGCACTAAAGAAGATCACTGATGTCGGGTCTCCCTCTCAGCTAGAAAGCTTCACACAACTTTGATTATCACAATGAATGACATTTGGCTCTAATTATTGTCCAACCAATCCTACAAGGAGCTTCCAAAGCCACACTACTTCTCGAGCTACCACACAAGCTACAATATACTTGGCCTTTGTTGTACTCAATGCCATAGAAGACTACTTCTTGCTACACTAGGAGATCATTGTAGACTCCAAACTAAAACAACATCTAGAGGTGCTCTTTCGATCAGTGACACACCTTGCCAAATTGGAATCAATATATCTAAGTAGCTCCAAGTCCACATCAAAAGAATACCCCAAGCCATATCCAACTGTGCCATGCAAGTGTCTCAGGATATGCTTTGCAACAACTAGATGCATTTTCCTTGGTTCACACATGAACTGTCTAAGTGCACTCACTGCATAGCAAATATTTGATCTAGTGTTTACTAGATACATCAATAATCCAATCAACTGCCAATACATCATGGGATCCACCAGATCTAAACTAGTTGCAGCCTCCTTAAGCTTCTAAAAATTGGTTTCCATAAGCCAACATAAAGAACCAAGGTCAACTAGATTACCATCTTCTTCAGGTTCAGTAGTCTCCCTCTGAATCTTCAAGCACTTACAACAACCTTCTGACCTCTTCGTCCAAGATTTCCTGCAACACTTGCCTTAGATATTTTTTTTCCAATGCACACCTCTAGCACTGTAGAGATTTCATGATAGTCCTCCTTGACCTCATCCCAGATAACACTATTCTGAATAAGTTTACGGAGCTACCAATGTCAAATCCAGATGACTTGTCTTGTACAATTCTGATCTCAGCAACTGAAGAGGTCTTTCAAGAATTTAACACTTAAGCCTTGTAATACAATAATCTTCACTTCTTCTCAGTGAGTTACAAAACTCCCTCTTGATCCCTACTTCAGATATTGTAAAGAAGACTTATGGAAGTGAACTCTCTCTAGCCACCAACTCAGTCCCATGGCTGCAAGTTGTGTCTTCATGCTTGATCATTTCTTTGGTCGGCATGACTTTTCTCACAAGATGCCTCAAGCTTTTCATCACTAAGCAATCTCTCATCACCTTCTTTCTCCTAGATCTATCCTGGAAGCATTTTTTAGAGAGAGATTACTAACAGTTTATAACTATCCAAGGAAATACCAAGACTAGAATCATACAAGGTCTACTATTTTAGGTTATAGCATGAATACATAAGAATTTATCAACAATATTAAAACATGAATAAATAAATCAACCTATAAGAGAAATATATCAAAGGATCACAATGAAGGGATAAAGAAACTTATCTTTATTAAATTCTAATAAAACTCTTTCTTTCATCTTTTACTCCTCTCAAGAGTGCTAAACTCAACACAACAAAAGACAATATGCACAACTACAAATTTCTTGAATGCATTATTCAATTAGCATGTAGAACCAACTCTCTCCAAGAGTGCAAGGCTCTATCACAGTTCATGCATTAGAGAATGATATCAATGTGACCAACTAATCACCACCAAAATTGAAATTCTCTTTTTATTTCAAAGTCACACTCGGAAATCTTCACAACCAGCATGAAATAACTTGCAATAAATGAAATCTTCAAAGGATCTTATGCTAGAGAACAAAATTCAAGAGAAACCACTATCTCTCTTTACTAATTACAAGATCCAAATAAATGATATAACTTAGAAAATAAAGAATTCTTATCTCTTTAAATATTCTGATGAATGCAAATACTAGACGTAGTAAGATATGATGCTCTTGCGCACAGATCAACACACAACCTTCATGGCTTGAACTCAGGCTCATGACTTAGAATAGAAATTCCCTAGAATCCTTCTGAGGAGAGATCTCATCCACATCTGCAAATGAAGCATGTTGATTAGGCCTAGTTGGGCAATCCTTTGCATAGTGACCAAACTTGTCACAATGAAAACATTGGACTTTGGAGAGGTCCCACTTCTTCTTGAATACAAGAGCACCATTAGCTCCTTTATCTCTATTCCTCTTAAAATATCCTTTCTTTCTACCTTTCCCTTTCTTCTTTGAGGATTGAGTAGAAAGAACATGAATGTCTTTATTTGTAGAGCTTCGACCAATACCTCTCACAGCCAACCTAGACTCTTCTTGAATACAATCTACCCTCAAATGATCAAACTTGGGAAGTTCCAATCTTGCACTGATTCCTTGAATGTAAGACTCCCAAGATGAAGGAAGACCATTAAGGGAAAGCATGGTCAAATCCTTGTCATCAACAAAATGTACACTAGTAGAGAGTTGATCTCTCAATTTAGAAATCTTCATGACGTAAGCGATGATAGATTCTCCTTCCGCCATCTTAACATAATGAAGTTGTTTCTTTAATGCAAGTGCATGGCTTGTGTTTTTTATCTCATACATCTGCTCCAGAGACTTAAACATCTCCCTTTCCATCTTCATCTTAGAGACAATAGGAACAATATGATCCTTCACAAAATCAACTAACATCTTCTTCGCCTTGATATCTTTCTTCCTCCACTGAACCTTCTCTTCCTCATCCATGGGCTCAAGGACTTTGGTCTCCACAAACTCAACCAAATCATTCCCTTCCAAGGTGAACATAATTCTGAACCTCCATGATGTGAAATTTGATGCTCCCCCGAGTCTATCCTCATTCTTAAGACCGATCCCCATCTTGATGAAGAAATAGAAGCAAACTACAATGAGAAAGAGAATAAAGAGTATCATTGTAATAAGAAATCTGATCATGATCTTCTTCACACCCGCTCTGATACCATGTTAGTTTTATGATCAAATGTAATGCACAAAAAATTAATTCAAAAATCAGCACAAGAACATAGCAGATACCCTGGGAAAACCCTCCACTTGAGGGAGAAAAACCCAAAAACAAATATATCTCTTATATATATAAGTAATGGAAACAAGTCTCTTTACAATGAGACCACACACAAGGCCAATATTCAACACCAACAATGGTTGTAGAACAAACAAGTAATCTGCTCTTACTTGATCTTCAATCTGCACTTAGAAACTTCACTATCTGCACTTAGAAGAATTCACACTCCTCTCTTGAAGAGTTCGCACTTGAATAAAGAAGGAGATCAAACTTGCTTGATGCTTGAATGTGAGAAAATGACCTTCTATATATACATTGTTACAAGAGAGGTCGCACCTCTTCAAGAAGGAGGTCAGCCACCAAAGGAAAATATAATTCCAAATAATAACTAGGTTGGCCACCAAAGAAATTACAAATAATAAATATTGATTACAAGGAAGGTCGACCATCTGTAGAGATTAAATGTTGTCATTTATGTCTTCATTCGAGGCTGGAAGAATTGAGCCCGAAGCTACTAAACATCAACAATATACACTATCATCCTCAAGCAGTGAGTTGTTTGGGAAACAAATTAAACCTTTGAAATTTACTCTTCTAACCCTATAAAACATTTAGTTTAGCATAAGGATAGCAGCACTCAAATTTCTCTTCCTTTTTAGCCTCAATACTTTGACCTTTCTGAATTGCTTAGCAAACCTGATGTAGATCAGAGAATCCCATTGCTTAGGACTCTCCTATGACTTGGAGTCCCATGGCAGCAATCCCCCTCCTCTACAGGTGCATACTTTAATAGCATAATGAATATATCTTAAATCATCTTACTAATCATTTTACCTCCTAATCACATAAAAAAAGTAATACATTTCCACATATTATCGTTAACCATAGAATTCAAAAACACACACATAAGAAGCAGATATGCCTAGGTAAAATTTCCACTCCTGGATGAATTTTGACTAACATAAGGGTCATTACCAAGGAGTTTAATACATTTAGATACTAATAGACAAGAGAAATTAAGACATAATTTCAACCAAATTTTAATAAACATCTTATAACTATTTCTCTACACCTTGTTTCGCCTATATTTGGCTATAACCTCCAATACTTATTTTATCCTAGGCTATCGTTCACCCTTCTCTTCTCAATTATATTTCTTCTTAATATTCTTATAGAATTTCACCATCTATAATATTATTAGTCACATAATTGTTAGAAGATGACAAATCACATCTTTCCAAACAATTCAAATTTACCAATTTATGTCTTGTCTAATGTTTGAAATATCTGAGTTAATTTGATCTTCACCTAGGGAGGTGCGATAAAAATATCTTAGGGTCGGCTAAGCAAAAAACCTAGTTAGGTCATAAAATAAATCAATGTTTAAGCTTAAGTTTTTAGTGAGTTAATATTACAGATATTTTTAGATGATTTCGTAATCCTTTAGAAATTCAAGAGTACATGAGTGGCATTTTCACAACCAAAGATGAAAAATATCAAAATTCTAATTTTTGGGTATTTTCTATGTTTTAGTTGTGCAACCTAAAAATGATTCACTAATTAAATAGATGTAGGATACAATAATTTTATCAAAGAGTGAGGACCCATATTTGATAAACCATCAAGCATTGATATGTAGAAATTATTATGCAATCCTCTATTATGATTCATTTTATTCACTCTACTTCTAGTTACATGTAAGGTAGTAGTGAAAATACATTTAAACCTAACTATAACATTATGGTGTAACAACTAGTCAATTTCAAAATAATATTTTAAGATAATATTATCACAAACATACACACCACAAACACACACAACAAAGATGACTCAAAAATTCCTTGAGCTCCCAATGTTTAAACTGGATCACTCTAATACAAAATGTCATATCTAAATTTTCAAGACAAACTTTACTGCAAAAAATACATTTTTTTAAAAAACCCAATGACTACTAGAATGGTATTTTCATGCCCACCTTTTTCAAAAGTGAACATAATAAAACAAACAATTTTTTGATGAGTATGAGTTGTTTCTCCTACTCAGCAATTGATGATCAAAATGGAGTTTATAATGAATGTTTCATAAGGTACAACACTGGATGAAGGTTCTATAGATGGGGTTGCAAGCTATGTGAGCTTAACCTTGGGGAAAACATAATGGTTAAATGTGTTTAAGTTAAAGTAGTACTAGGATGGGTGACCTCTCGAGTGTTGGTGTGAATAAATGTCTTGTACCTAGCTAATTGGCTCACTAGGTAATTAGGGGACATGTTTACATGTTAAGTTTACTTAGGATATAAGATTATTTATAGAAGTCTTAGTTGGCTTTTCTAGAACTTATCTTATCTAGCTAGTAAGATTCCTAGGTAGTTAGTTTGTTAGTTGTCTCATGTAATAGGATTAAGACACTTGTCATGATCTTGTCTAATCTTATCTCTCATCTTGCCTTTATAAGCAAGGAATCTCATGTATATTTTCATATTCAACCAATATTCAATCATGCAATGTTGAAGCAAGCTTTCTTGTCATTTTCTCTCATGTGGAAGCTATGTTGGTCTAGTGACTATTCTTGGGGGTGTTGGGGAGTCACCATTTACTCCCACACCAAGAAGGCCCAATGCTTCACCTCTTTGAGATTCACCTAGATGTAGTGAGTGCTAAGTGGACCATTCATTATCATGAGAGATGGGTTCTTGTGATCCACTACTCATGAAACATATTTCAATGGGTTTGACTTGAAAAACTACACGGTTGAATCGTGATAGAAATATCACAACAATTTTTCAATAAGATAATTAAACTACCAATATTCATCATGCTCACCATGATTAAATAATGTGTGTACTCATTAGCATGGAACATACCACATCATCATGTGAGCACACCATTTGAAAATGGGGACAATATTTAATGCATTTGGTTGTTGAGGAGTCCATTTTGCTCACCTTGATTATGGTTACTAGGAAGGGTTAAGTGACTTTACTCAAGACACCTCAATGGAGGACCACTCCTAAGTCATTCCCCTTAATTCTACTATGTGAAAGATGGATAGTTAAGTCTTTGAGATAAGATTGAAACTACAATTATTTAAATCACCTAACCAATTGAAATTAAATACATGTTTGAGTGAAATTCCTGACCCTTGTTTGACCATAATTTAAATACTTATAAAAAATTGAACTAAAAAATTTAAACATTTTTAAGTCTACCCCTTATGAGTTAATCAACTTAAAGGTTCAATAAAACCTTGATTTAATTAATATACAAATCAACATTTATTTATTATTATTCTATTTATTTATTTATGTATTTTTCTCATTTTTTATTATAATTATCCTTAGTGTTTAAAAATAATTGGATTGTAAGATTTGGTCCACATCTTACAATTAAAATTAGGATATTACATTGCTTCCTCACTTGAATTAACTATAGAATGGATCAACATTTTCCCTTGTTCTTGTAGACATGCAAATAATCCTAACTAACATAGTGCATCTAATTCAGATCAATTATCATCAAATTCTTCTATTAATCAAATCAAGCGGTTTATTAGATTAATTCACTAATGTCCATCATGTTTAATTAAATAAATCAATTTGTTTAATTAAATCCCCAAATACTTTGGGGATTTAATTAAAAATTATATTTATTTAATTAAAGTTCTAAATTAGATAATTTAGTGGATTAGAAAATAAAAATAATATACTTGAATCTTCATCTATATAATTAACTTTTCAAAATTAAACTAAACTTGATGCACTATTATAGGATAAACCTATAACATAGGGTACAACCCACATTAATTATTTAATCAAAATTTGAGTGTGGACTAAACAAGATTAAAAAATCTCTCGAAATAATTTGCCTCTTCCTTTATTCAATAAGGAATTTAATTTTTAATTCAGTGACCCTATACTTAATATCTAATAGCACATAAGATTATTTTTTATAATTTTCAAAAAAACCTTCCAAATCCTAACTTCATGAACCCCACCAAAAGATAAATTTGATTAGATTCAAAATTTAAGTTGTTGATTGGATATTGAAAGTGTATGAGCTCTGCTAGGGTTTTCTTGTGTCTGTGCTCATTCTTGGCCCCTCTTATGCCATACTGCACTTACTACGTAGGATTTGCCTCCTTTCCTATGTGTATGACTGCATTTACTATGGTTTTTTAATTTTAATATGCCTTCAACCAGCTCTAACCCAACAGTTCATGCTGGTGTTGGCAGTTCGATGGCTCTGCTCAATGGCTCCTCCTCCAAACAAACGTCCCTGGAAATTTTTTCTGAAATTATTTCATGAGGTCAATCTTTTGACTCCCCAACTAATGTGGTTTTACTTTTGTCTGATTTTGATTCTACTTGTCAATGGCTTGAGCAACACACTCTTGTTGGGTATTTTTTTTGGGAGGACTCCCCCTGAAAATGTGCTTAAGGAATGGGTCAACAAGGCCTAAGTCCCTCATGGGTTCCACCTTGATATGGTCCAAAACTTAACCAAGGGATTTTTCTTGTTCCGCTTTGTGGAGGTCAATCATGTCCAAGCAATCATGGCACATGGTCCCTAGTATGTTAGGTCTTCTTTGTTAGTTTTCCAAGCATGGACCCGGGACTTTGCTATCTCGGATGACACCAAGTTGTGGGTCCCGATCTAGATTGAATTTCTAGGTTTACCTTTTACTTGTGTGCCTTTTCTGAATCATATTGTGTCCTCTCTAGGGAGGGTCATTTGTATTGAGCTAGATAGGTTTTTTTAGGCCCAACCCCAGAAACGAGTCTGTGTTGAAGTGGACCTTTCACAAGATTTGAAGGTCTCCATTGAAATTCAAATTTGAGATCTCAGGCATACCTAGAAGGTCACTTATTTTAATCTACCTAACACATGTTATAGGTGTTGGTCTGTGAACCACAAGATCAAGGATTGCCCTTTGGCAGTACCTCGTACTCCTCCACCACAAGAATCTAAAAAGCCTCGTCAAGCAGATAATTCTATTTCCAAACTTGATGAAAAATGGACCATGGTTACGAACCAAAAAATAAGTCCAATGGCTCTAGGTCAACTTCCAAAGCCCTGAGCCAGCCAAGAATGTTTCAAATCCTTCAGCGAAGGGGAAAGAGGCTTCGGTTTGGGCTGATAATGTTCCAACACAACCTAGGCCGAAGGCTATGCCTCAGCCTACTATCATTATGATAGTGCAGTTGAATATTTCTCCTCCCATGTCAAGAGCTCAAAGGTGGTCTTGTAGTCCTTCCCCACCATTGGAAGAAGGTGAATATTTGCAAGAGAAATGGAGATCTTCTTCTCCTCCTATTCAAATTGGGTCAATTTCACTAGAGTTTTTGCAAAATCGCTTCTCTTCTCTAAATGAAGAGGAGCTAGACTCCGATGATATGGAGGAGTTTCATTCATGAATTTCCTCTCATGGAATGTTCGAGGTCTAATAGACCTCTTCGAAAAGTATTTTGTTAGGGATACTTTGAAGAAATATTTTGGTATTGAAGTGCTTTGTCTCCAAGAAGTTAAAAATTTTGGTTTTTTTCTCATGTCAACTTGTCACTCTATTTGGCCAACCAATCAAATATTTTGTATTGATCATGAAGTTGGGCATGGTGGAGTTGTCACCCTTTTTTCCCCATGGTGGCACACTTGCATGGTTGACCACAGGTTTGAAAACACACATCAACTCATATGGATCCTTCGCAACATTGATAATCACTCCTTTGGGATTATTAATGTTTATGCTTCTAATGATGTTGTGGAACACTTTGTGCTTTAGCATTGGATTGTTGATTCATTGCCAGTTGCTACTTGGTTATTGTGTGGGGATTTCAATATGGTTGAGATGTCCTATGATAAATATTGCACCTTGCCATTTACATGGGCAGCTAACAAAAGGGAGGCGTGGTTCTACATGAGTAATAAATTGGGGCTCTTTGATCCCAATATTAGTCATTGTCATTCTCATTCCCTCTGGCACACTTGGTGTAATTATAGGGCTGACTCTGATAGGATATTTAAACACCTCGATCCTGCTATGATCTCAGCTCAATATTTTTTCTCTTTTGACAGCTCTTCACTCTCAGTTAAGCCATTACTGGATGTGACTTTGTAAGATCATTTCCCCATTTCTTTTCTCATTGAATGGAAGACAAGACAGCCTCGAGCTTGCAAAACACAATTTTTTTTTAACACATCTCTACTTTTTCATTAGCCCACACTAGCCCACATTCGTAGGGTCTAGAATTTGGAGTGTAGGCTAGCTCATCAAACAGGCTGGATTAATTGGCGGAATGATGCTATCACTCACACAACAAGATTTTTGTGCATTTATGGGTGACAACTTGACATTTTTCACTGGCGATCTTATGAGGCTACCATAGCTGACTTGTGTTCAACTACCGAGGCTTTAGTGGCCAGCCCTTTCTCCCCATCATTACAAGTGAAGGTGGTGGAATTAAAACATAAAAACAAGTTGTAGAAAATTATGCTACCAAAGGTACTCAAATCAAACCCAAATTGCACTAGTTAAAAATTGGCAACCATGCCTCCAAGGAGTTTTTTTTGGCCCTGCATGCCAGGCACTCATCTCTAGGAATTAAAAAAAATAAAGATGGAATTCAAGTGCTCTCTGAGCTACCTAACATTCTCCAGGCCTTTTTTCATCACTATGAGCAAGTTTTCACTGCTCAAGAGTTTATGCCTAAGCGACAACAAGCCCTTTAGGATTTCCTTATTGTCATGCCAAATAGGCTATCTTTAGCCTAGAGAGCTTTTTGTTACCAATAACTGACAGTTGAAGACCTCAAGGATGCTATTCATTCCATGGTTGATGACAAGGCCCCAAGGATTGATGGTTTCCCTTGTGAATTTTACAAGTCCCTTTGGGACTATGTTGGGCATGACTTGCATAAATTTTATCTCAAGGCTTTTCATTCCAAATACTTAGGTAATTTAATAAACAAAGGAAATATTAAATTCATACCTAAGGTTGGGGATCCCAAGGATATCCACAACTAGTGGCCTATCATGCTCCTCAATTTTTCTTACAAAATCATCGCCAAAGCTCTGGCTTTGAAGATCTGCCATCTTTTTCCTCAAATTGTGCATCCAAAGTAGACAGGATTTATGGAGTCTAGATTTATCTTGGAAAAAATCATTGCTATGTGGGAAGGCATGGAGAGGTCCAGATGCTCAGACCAAAAAATTATTTTCCTCAAAATAGACTTTGCTAAAGCTTATGACTACATTGAATGGCCTTTTATTCTGGCTATGTTGCGAGCCTTGGGGTTTGGGCCTAGTTTCATTCAGGCTATCCAAATGCTCTTCTCAGACACCTATTCTTGTATCACCATTAATGGCCACCAATCTCTTGTCTTTGGGCTTTTCTACTCTATTTGGAAAGGATGTTTGCTTGCTCCTTCTCTTTATGTGCTTACTATCAAAGGATTTGGCTATCTCTTGGCCAATGCGGTTTCTCAATAGTGCATCAAAGGAATTTTTTTACCTAACTCTCAAGCTCAACTAGTTGATGGTCATTTTTTTATGACTCTTTCCTCACTCTTCTAGAGGAAGGGAATAATATCGAGGTGGCTCTTGAATGTCTTAACATTTTTTGCCTTGTGTCTAGTTTCTCCATTCAGTGGCACAAAAATTTGTGCTATAGATAATCTATATTTCCCACTCCTCATTGGCTTCAACAGTACGATTGGAAATGGGTTGGGCCAAGGGAAATATTTCGGTTCCTAGGCATTCTCTTTTCCTTCTAGGCCTCTCCGGCTAAGTTTTGGCAAGTCATTCTCTCCAGAATTGAGCAAAATCTCACATACTAGATTACCACGTCTCTCTCTTTGGAAGGGAAATTCTAGGTGTGCTCCAAGATTTCAGCTACCACACATGTTTACTACTCCTCTTGTTGGGCCCCTTCGAAATCTACCTATGAAAAACTTGAAAAGTTGCTTCGGGACTTTCTTTGGGCCTCTGCGAAGACCCATAAAGGGTTTCACCATGTTGATTGGGAATTATGTTGCCTTCCTAGAGACTCTAAAGGACTTGGGTTGCTCTCCACTCAATGACAAGGGAATATCTTGTATGTGAAATGGATAATTCATGCTCTTACTAGAAATGAAGCTTGGAAAATTCTTCTCAAGCATTGCATTTAGTCTAGTTTTCCTATTCATAGACCCACCTGGAAGGGGATTGGTTTTCAAACCCTTCTGGTCATGAAGGAACTAGTTCAAATTGTGGGAATTTCCATGGCCAAGAGCATTTGGAGAGCTTGGGAGGTGGTTAAACCTTGGCTCCATTGGGTCAGCTTTGGTTTCCGTGATGGGAATTTTCTCAATCAATAGAATTTTTGGTGGTCACCTCTCTTTGCTAGCAATGGTTAGCCGTTGGCTAAGTCACCTTGGCTTAAGGCATTAAGATTCCATAAGAAAGGTATTCAAACTTTGTAGCAATTGTTTCACAGACCCACAATGTGCATAATGTTATGGGAAGATTTGTGTGCCCTTTATAGGCTTCAAAACCAAGACCATGCTACTTATGATGGTTTGGTGAATGCTATTCCTACATAAATGCTTCATAAGGTAGAAATTCATGAGTCCAAGCCTTGGTGGAAGGACTGGAAGTGGTACCTATACACCCTTGTCATGAATTACAAGCCTAGGATTGGTTATAAGTGGCATTCACCACACCTTCCTATGAGCTGAAACTTGCCCACTTTGCTTGGTGTTTTCTTTTCCTAGGATTTCCTGTGGGTTCTTGGCTTGTTCACTTGGGGTTCCAAGACCCTCGTTTCCATTTATGTGGGAAATTCGAGTCTTCTAAGCATCTCTTCTAGTTTTGCACCAAAGCTCAACAGTTTTGGAATTGTATCCATGACTTCTTTTGGCCTTTCAGACTAGAGTCTTTCTCTTGGCATATGATTTTGTTGGGAGACTCACCTAGACTTCCAACTAGATATACCCAGCTTTGGCACACTTTCAGGGTGGAAATCCTCTTCAATATCTAGAAAGATAGAAATTTCTGCATATCTTCTAACATACAAATGGATAAAAATGTTTGTTTGTATTCTAAAGCTATTATTTTCTCTAATGTGCTCTTACAAATTCAGGTTTAGGCCAACAAGGTTGCACTTGAGGTGGCTCACCTTCAAGTGCTTTTGGATCATTGGGGCAATGCCCCATGTACTATTTCTCAAGTGTTCACTTCGCCCACTTTCTCTCGCGACCAGTCGCCCTCTTAAGGTCGGCACCAGAGTGGCTCTGCTCAACCCCGCTCTTAGCCTCCTCTTCGACATGGTTCCTACCCTTTTCGATGGACTCATTCTCCTCCTCTATGGGCTAGCCAAGGGTGGCCCTTTGGAGGAGCTACAAGGAGAAACGGTGGCAGTTTCAAGTAGCCCTTTGATGACACTCCTACTACTAGCTCTGGTTGGCCATATTCTGGCAAAATATTTTCGCATCTAGTGCTTGCAATCTCGCCCTGGTGTGAGGAGAAACATAAAGAGAAAGAAAAAGATGATGGTGGTTGGGGTCCTCCTCCTGATGTCACTCCAGACCTCACTGATGTATGGGGGAAGCAAATGGATGACAAAGACCCTCCTGGATCTGTTGGTACTACTCTAGCCACTTGATGGCCATTTTATTTTGTAATTGTAATGTTTATGGACTTTTGGGCTAGGCCCATGTGACTCTGGCTTTTTGGTTTTCTAGGCTTTTCCCATGTGACTCTCGGGGTGTGCCTTCTTACCACCCACCTTTTTTTGTGAATATGTATCCTTATCTTTATTTATATTAATATAGATAGCTACCTATTCATCAAAAAAAAAATTAAGTTGTTTCTAATTGTGAGAGTAGATTTCCTTAATGGATTATGCATTAAATATCATCAATAAGATGAGATTAAATGTTAGCCCTAAGATCTAGGGCACTTTGGGATAATCTTGATCCAAAGGAAAACAATCTCTACTTCTATTGGCCCCCTCCATTATTCATTGCCCTATTTTTTGTAGGTTGAGATTTAATGGATTCGTTGAGCCCAAATATTCATTTTTCCACTACTGAGGAAAACCATCAAAGATAAAGACATAAGAGTATATCCATTTGGGTTTTACACATTCCTCTCTTGAATCTAAACATAAATATATATAATTAACTTACATCTAGGGTAAAATCATCTCTATATAATGATATATGCAGCATATGCATATGGCATTATAATTGCATTAATGTCAAATCTTACAAGTTGCATCTAGGCTACACCATAGCAACATAGGGTTTACTTCCTAGTTATTCGTAGCAAGATTGTGAAAAAAATTATATAAATAATCTTAATTAATTTTATTTTTTTTTTGTTTACTGATGCATACATAATAATGTATAAAAAGGAAATATTCATACCTTTGGGAGGTTTTTTCCCCATGGGAGCCACACTCCCAAGGAGTGCAAGTGACAAGGTATGTTCTTGGCCACTACCCTCATAACCTTTGTGATTTTTATTATTTAAAAAAACAAATTATTTACTTTTAATTATTATCTTATATATATAGGCACTTTGCATAGTTGAAAACACTTGAAAGCACACGGTAATATAAGCAATTCAGATTCATTCTATGGATTCAATATATGTATAAATTTATATACATTTATATGTGGATATACTCTCTTTTTTTATCAACTAGAAAATTAACTTACATGTATTATTTTTAAATATGTTCATTATATTTGGTTCACACATGGAGGAGCTGACATACATTTCTCTTTTTTTGGGTGAGAATAATAGTTTGGAAATAATGTGAAACCCAAAAAAAATATGCATAGGATTATATTTATTTGCATCATCTATGTTTCAAAAGAATTGCATGTCCCTTGAATATGCCTATGTTACTAACTTTTAAATAGAAGATACTAAGGAATTTAATGTTCCCTCTAAATAATTGAGTTGAAGGCAACCAAGAACTAACTATTTATTTATTTCAGCTCTAAGAACAAACAATAATGCATTTCATGAGCAGAAATCTTCAACGAGGAATAAGTGAAGTAAAACTACTATCATTTAGAAGGGAACCAAGCATATCTAAATAAATTTAATACAACATGGTGTGCAGTCCAAAACACACAAAATTTAATAGTATTAATTTTCTTTCGACAACATTCATTTCACTAATTGTGCATAACTATTATTCCTCCTTGAAGTTAAATATGTGAAGGTAAGATATCCACACAAATTAAATTTTCAGTCTTAGAAGAAAATTAAACTTTCAAGAAACTTTCCTATATTATTATTAGCAATCATATTTATACTACATGATTTATTTATTCATTTTGGGCATTATTCATTTCATTTTTTTTCATTTGACATCGTTTCTCTATCCTTTTATTACAAAATGATTTAAAACAAGCCAGCATAAACACATTTGCACAAGGTGCATAGAATTCCTCCAAAAAACAGATCTCTCTATGAACTCCTCAAAACTTGCACCTCAAACACTAAGAAACACTCCTTTCCATGCCAATGGGGCTCACTTCCCAACTATAGGCTTTCTCACAAGCCACCCTTGAGCTAGGAGGTATCAAGGTAAACCTCAACTCAACTCACATTATTACAAGAAGACATCAATCACTATTCTCATCCGTACACAAACAATTTACAACATAATTTTTCTTATAACTAAGGAATTACACATTAACTAAAAATTTTCAAGATTCAAAATAGGGAGAGATGAGGAGACAACCTCTCTCTCCCATCATAGCCCACTTCGCTAAAATCAAAATGTGTTGATGAAGAAGACACCACGCCATCACCCAAACCATTGAAATAAAAAACACTCAGCATAGAAATTCACTTCTATCTTAACATTTCACAAACACATAAACACCCAATTTATTAAGATTCAGTTTTCAGGAAATTAGAAAAATGTCTATAAATACCTAGTCTTTTCACTATTTGAAACTAGAAGGAGAATTTATGAGCAAGAACTATTGTCAAGAACAATTCAACAACAAAATTTTAGAGCTTTATTGGAGCAATTCAAGATCCTAACATCATGTGAGTTCATATGTGTTTATGTTATCATTGTTTGTGAGTTCATATGTGTTTATGTTATCATTGTTTGTGAAGGCTAACCCTTATTGTAGGTCTCTAAGCAATTCAAGCATTCAAGCAAGCAAGATCCAAGACCTTGAAGTCATGTGTATGACTTCAATCATTCAAGAAATCCATTGAAGGGTGGTGAGTTGCAGCACTTTGTTAATTCATCATTCCTTCCTATCAATTGCCCATTTTTATCATTGACATTGTCATTGTGGAAGTGGAAACACTAACACATGGTTTGACTAAGACAAACCCCTAAATGGAACAACCCTTTCCCTCTCTTTGAATATGAAACTTTTAAGGTTGGAGAGGATTGAAAGACGTTTGGAGGAAAATCATCAATGGTTGCATTCAAAGCCCTATACCTTGTCAATTCATGAAAAACTCACCTACAAAATTATCAAATTGCATTATGAGGACTTTGTAACTAGGAATTAGAAGCTCTAATATGTCATCAGAGGACTACAAAAATAGCTTTTTGAAACCCTTGAAAGGACTCATACACCCTTGGGTGACTATTTCCCTGTATTCAAACCAATACCAACTTTTTTGGGTAGGTATATAGTCCCTTGCACTTCCCAGATCTACCTATAATTAACTGCTTTAGTTTATCAATTACCATGTTATTGTAGTTTTCATATAAGGTAATGTATTCTAATTAGGATAATAATGAAAATCAACTCCAATCCATTTCCAATCCCTTAAAAATATGGATCCAGGTCTGATTGGCTCACCTTCATCGTTGAAAGTCAATCTATACACCTTACCGATCTCCATCTTAATGAAACCCTATAGAATGGCCTTGAATCCTATTCTTCTAAGCATTTAAACTTTAGGATCACCTTTTTCTATGTTTCATTTTGGTGAACCTAACTTGTTAACTTCATATGCCTTTTGAAATTTCAAACCCTAGATCTAGGTTTTGCATTGCATTGTTTACATTTCTCATTTAGGGTTTAACTTTTCATCATAAAAGCATAAAAATTATAAAAAAAATACATCACATATTGCATCACAACTTGTATTAGGATTATTTTTCAGTCATTTAGATCAGATCTACATTCAAAATCACATTCACAATTGTCATTTATTATTACATATTTGTATTTGAATCACATTATCTTGAATTGAGGAAATTTTGGAAACATATTCACTTGTAAACCTGTTTGCACACAAAAATAGAGACTTTAGATAGTCTACTAAACATTGAAATTTTGAATTTTCAAAAGACCTATTAGGGACTCAGATGCCCTTGGGCACCTCTATCCTCCTACACTTGCATCAAGAAAAATTTTCACACATCTCTATCTTTGTGTCTTCAATTTGTTTGTGCTTGCAGACCTCTAAATTGGAATTCTTGATTGCATGTATTTAAGCATCTTCTATATAGTTCAAAAAGTGAAAAAATGTGCATTATTTAGTTTCAAAATTTTATCAAATTCATCATTTTTAGAGTTTTGCATCTTAGAATTAATCAATTATTGTATTTTATATCTAGAAATTGCATTCAAACTTGTCAAAATATCTTCAACATTATTGCACATTTGTATATTGAATCACATTAGCATAAATTCAACAAATTCTAAAAAAATATTCACTGGTAAACATGTTTGCAAGCAAACCCAAAATCCTTCAATAGTGTCTTACACAGTCAAACTTTGAAATTACAAACACCCTGTCTAGGACTCAAATGCCCTTGGGCACCTCTTTCTTGCAACTGGTAGCGTAGAAAAAAATTACATAGATCTTTGTCTCTATATTTTCAATTTGTTTCTACCTATTGAAAAGGTGTTATTCCATGTGCAAGAAGGGTGTTATTTTTCTTAATATTTAGCAAATTTGGGGAAAATGTTGCATTTAGTAGGACAATTATATCATGTTCTCATTGAAAAAATATTTTTTGTCATAATTCATGTTCAATTGTCAGATCGTGTTAAGCATTTCAAATAATTTTCATTACAAGCATGTCATAACATGAGTTTGTTTCCCCTCTTTTTTTATTTTTAATTTAACTCTCTCCCACTATCTCTCCTATGTGCGAGGTTATCTTATTGAAATAGAATACAATCTTTGACAATCATTATAATCATGTTTATTCTTCACCCAATATCTCTCCTATTTTTGAAGAAGGTATCATGGTGTTAAAATATCTAATCATTGAGTGTCATGATAATCTTGTTTATTTCTCTCCCCCTCCCTCTCCTAATTGGGAACATATTATTGGAAAAGATGATGAAATCATTGATAAATTTATGGACTACATAGATAAATATGTTAAGGTGACATTAGATTCCCCCTCAATAGAATGTCATCAATAAGAAGTTAAATTTGTTAAGGTTATGAATGCATAATTGGCTATTAGATCTCCTTTGATTATTGAACCTCCTAAAACTCTTTTTGGACCTCTTAAAAGTTCTCTAATTATTAGACTTCCTATGGAACCTCTCATTATAGGGCCTCCTAAACGTCATGGCCATATCCTAAGCTTTGAAAAAAAACTTACTAGTAACAATGTGTCACAACAACCAAGTTATCATATTGTAGCTCACACATATAACCCTAGAAATAATAAGCAACCAAAACAAACTCAAACATCCATTCCATTGCCTCAACCATACCTCCCACCCACACCCAACATTTTGCAACGTAGTGGTAAAGAATTTGATCAAGTGTTGAGCAACTTCATAATAGTCCTACTAAGATCTCCTTGTGGGATTTGATTCAAACATCACTTGTTTATCATGGCATGCCTCAAAATGCTTTGTAGAAAGTTATCCCTCCTAGTGTGCAGCCAAATGATATGGCATATTTTCTTGAGAGTATGAATTCATCTAATATGTACATTGTCTTTCACCAAAATAAATTATCCCCTTTAGATACGCAAAAATAAAATGTTTCCTTGATGATAATCGCTATTATTAATAGGGTTGGGATTAGATGTATGCTTATTGGCTGAAATAAAGAAAAATAGGTTATGCTAAAAACGGGAATATGAAAAGTGATGTGTGATAAATGCACCTATATTTCCTATAATTTCATGAGGAAATGAGATCTCCCAAGGGTAGGATTTACTTTCAACCTTGAGGTGATTCAATCCTATTAAGGGATCTTGTTGTTTCCTTATGACAGAAAATGACAAATATGACTAAAATGCACTTTTGGGAGATGAAAATAAAATATTTAATGAACTCAATTGTAGGATTTAAAACTTGAAATGTGGATTTAAAGGATAATAAAAGTACAATTAATAACTTTTCAGTAGATTTGAGAAGGGTATAACATAGTGCACCTAGTCTAAAAATTGTGTTTTACAGCCTAAAGTAGGACAAATTCACCCAAGAGTGAATGGGTCCTTGTAGCCCTTTTTGAAACTTCAAAATCTAAATTTGTAGCCTTATGTCTACAATTCCTTCTTGTACCTATAAATCTTGACTCCCAGATCTATACCTTTAGCAAATCTACAAAATAAAATGTTGTTTTGGGTGTGTAGGGGTTTTCCTCGGTCAAACCCCAAGTTTGGTAATTAACCCTTGATGAAATGACAGTGTGTGCAATCCCTAACCTTAAGTGAATCTACAGTTGTTATGAGCTAATATTTAAATAAACCCTAATCAAGTGTGTTAGAGCATGATTCCTATATGAAAATGATAAATGATAAAGATCCAATTGGGAAAATGTCCATACACCCCAATGAATCTGAAATATGATAGTATCGTGATTTATGTAGCTTGATAGAATGAATCTTGAAGATGGGATCGCTAGAAAAAAAAATTCATTGGGTTAGGGGAAATGGCCAAATGCATCTCCAAACCTAGAATCTATCATGATCCACAATAGGCATCAACCTCCAATCATGAACAATAATTGATCAAATGTTTGACAAAATGAGCTTGAAGACCTACAAATAAAACAAAAAGTTACTCCAAGACTTCAAATTTTTTGGCTTGAATGATTTTATCCTTGCTCTTCAAAAATCTCTCTTGCCTTCTCAAAATCTAGTTTGTAATTATGAAAATAATAGGATTTATAGGCTTCTTCTTTAATTTCTCAAATTTTAGATCTCAATAGCCAACATATAAAACTTGAATCTAGGACTTTAAAATACAACCAAAAACATATCCAAATTTTTATTTTGGATTCTAAAGGGGACCCATTTTCCCAAGGGTGAATGGGTCCTAGCCTAAAAATATAGGATCAATGTGTTTTGATACCTTTAATTAATTAAATGCATTTATTCAATGCATGTTGCAATGTCGTAAAATGATAAAAATAGGCCTTGGAATGCATAATAAAGGAAATTAATGGCCTATTTATGAAGGATAAAAATGCATAAAAAAAGGTCACTAAAATAGGTCCAAATTAAGTGTGAAATTGTACTATCACCTAGAAAGGAGTACAATTTTCTACACTACATTTAGCCCCCACTTTAGTGGACATATGAAACTACGTGCATATGCAAGCTAAAGTACTGAAAGTAAATTGCACTTCATAAAAGGATACTTATATGGATATTGCAATTTATTTGCGAACGGGGAGAATGAAGCCCCTAATGTAGTTATCTACAAAACCACAATGTTAGGAACCGCATCCTACAAAAAACCAATTTGTTAGTTGTTCAAAATCAACATGTCAAAATTCTATAGAGAATTGAATTCAAGGGTAGATGTATGGCCCCTGATTCTGCTTGCTTTATGGAGGTGGAATTAGGGCAGCAATCTAGCCTCATTGAATTTATTTAATTGGTGATGTGAATTATTACAATAGGGTATTAATATGACAACACCACATATTGATAGAGAGCAAGTAATATTGGGAAGGGAATTATGAATCCAATGCAACAAATGACATCAAAAACAAAGTTCACTAGCCCCGATTATGGTGTTTGGAATGAAATGTACTATGAAAATTCTTTACTATTTGTTAGTAAAAAATTATGCTTTTGACCATCATTTGATATTTACCATTTGAAAATTTACCTTGTTGCAAAGTGTTTGAGGATGGTGAACCGACGACTGTACAATCCCCCTAGACTGGACTTTTGTGAGATGAGGTGGAACGTGACGAGCTCTAACATACGGTGAGTCTACTATACCCTACTTTTTTGTCTACATTTTTGAGTTTACAACATTTTTTATGTAGTTTAAGCAAGTTTTGGGACCCCATCCAAAAGTGGTGTACTTGTCCCACTTTGGCCCATGTGTCCCAAAATGGCCAAAGTATCCAAGACCCCCTCCTCCAAAAATGGCCTAAGTGTCTAGTTTTGCCTGAAGTGTCCCAGAGAAACTTTGTTTCACTTTTAATTAATTGATTAATATTTTTAAGAATATTATTGATAATTTATTTTATCTCTTTCAATTTTTTCCATGTGTTTGATAGTATTTGGGAGGTAGATTATTCACCCTTCTCTAGGATCAAGTTACCTAGCTTACCACAAAGAAGGTTGACATCCTATGTGATACTGGTTTATTCTGGATCTAAGTTGTGCCACCCACGATGTATCATGATGAGATGTTGATGGTACTAGTAGAGAGATGGAGTGAAAATACATGCATATTTCATTTGACTTTAGGAGAGATGATGGCGACCCTTGAGTATGTACACCATATTTTGAGATTACCCATACAAGGAGAGACCATCCATATAGAGAAGGATCACACACGCAAGCAGATGTGATAAGATATTAAGTATTGCATTGCTCACCCTATTGTACCAACAAACATTGGGGCTTGCATTGAGCTTCAGTGGCTACTATATGTGTGCTCATTATAGTTATGATGGATCATGGTTGTCACTATGGCTCTAGATCTTGTACTTGATGGATGAGGCACACACCTAGATGGTGGCTTCATGCACACTATTCATGAGATGGAGTGACATCAAACCATCCATTCCTAGGTCACAATATGTTGGCTCACCTCTATTATGATCTCAAGTTTTTTGTTTATTAAGAGCTACATAGAATAGTACACTATACACTTTATAGGTTTGATCCTTTGAGCATATCACATGTACTAGGCCTCCTAGTTATCCCACATTAGAGGTCATGGGCTATCCATGAGCATTCAGCTACACACTAAGACAGGTTTGGCAATACAGGGATCTGTTATACTAGAGGGTTTAGTTTAATCACCTAGAGGAGGATGAGATAGTATGGAGACCCTATCACACCATACCCCAGTGGCCATATCTCACAAGAAAAATTGTGAGGATGCAATAGGATAGATTCCTACTTGGATGGCATGACTATATAGTTATTCCCTTTTATTATGATCAACTCATGTGATAGTTTGGACAGGTTCAGGTACCACCAAGGCCATGACCTACATACTTGAGAGTATAACAGAGTGGCTCCAGACCAAGAGATGTCTACGTGTCCCAAAATTAATGATGTTGATTTCATCTATTCAGATACCATGTTGTGTTTCCAAAATTATATTTGGACAATGTAAGCACCACTATATCCTACTAGTGTTGGTGTATGAGAGCATAGCTAACACATGTATTCCCTGTACATCAACTAGCAAGTAATGTTGGACCTCTTCCCAGTTTTGGATATGAGAGAGAGGATGGAGTTGAAGATGGGGATACATTTGAGGATGATAGAGAAAAGGAATTAGAGGAGGGTGATGAGGATGAGGAGGAGGAGGAGGATCCACAGTCAATGAGTGATGGTCTTAATGAGCTAGATGATACCACAGATTCCCCCAAGGGGAGACCTTCATCTCACCAATGAGTCCCCTGAGCATAGTTAGGAATTGTAGTAGGCATGACCCTTCATGAGAGTGGGGAGGGAAGTGGCACTACACCTTCCATGCTTCTTGCACATGAGGGACCTATTAACCCACATCAAGATCCTGATTGGCGGGTTGGATATCTAGGTAATTATGTGCTTATTATAGCTTTATTATGTTTTTAGTCATTATATTTATATTTATATATCATGGCTTGTCTAATATTATTTATGATTTCCATCTTGTAGTGTGTACATGAGAGTGGTGAGACCTCTTATGTCGAGTTGCTATGAAGATGAACCCCTCCTAGTGTGATAAATCATGCTGACCTTTGTTGACCTTTTTGAGCCCTTAGTGAGATGGAGTATGGTGTATGAAGAGGCTATGAGGGTCACTGATCTATCCCTACCTAGAGAGGAGTAGGTGAGAGTCGAGCTTGCACAACTTCAGACTGCATATGAGGAGCTCTGATCCACCTAGGTTCCATCCAATAGTAAGTCACAAAACTACATGTAGTCAAAACTCAATAAGGTGTAGGGAGATCTCACTAGAGTGTAGGTTGATAGGGATTGCATAGATCAAGAGTGCATCATACCACTCATATGAGAGGGGAAGGCTTTAGGTGAGGTATAGGGCCTACGAGATCATATGAGCTCCATGAGAAGATCACGATCTATTTTCTCATGACGAGTACCACCACCAAGACCTAAGGAGTGTGGCAACCATAGTCCACACTAGATATTCTATGTCATTTACACCTCATGTGGTGATTATGTAGATAAAATTTCATTATATATATATGAGCATTTTTAATTGTTTCTATGGGTTCATGTTTAAACTAGATGTCAAACATGATCTATTAAACAATCTTAGTAAGATTATTTAATAAATGTCTCCATGATCTAATTTATGTGATCTAATCTAAACACCTAAGTTTTACATTAGATACTACATTCAAATGAATTTTTTTGTGTTAAACTAGATGCGCTTATGATCTAACTATAAAATTAAATACATGTAATGATCTAATTTAATACAACACATGTGGATTTAAATAGCATGCAAAAGTAATAATTCAAGATAATGAACAATTACTCTATATAATTCAAGAAACACCAATAACACTTGTCAAGAATGAAGCAATGCAAGACAAAATAGACAACCATCTACTTAATCTAATAATGTGATTTAATATACATACTATTCAAAGAGAGATGTTAAGTGTAATATATATGCACAAATGCATAGCATTGATAGGTTCTTTGAGAGGTGTACCATATATTTTTGTTAATATATATCTACTCTAGACCCATAGTTTTCATCAATGACAGGGTCCTAGCCAATTCAGACTAAACTTTCCTTTTTTACTTGGGGTGGTATTGACAGTACGTTGATTTCATATAACACTAAATCACCATTATTAAATGAACAAGGAATGGCATATCATTGAAACAAGGAATGGTGTATCATTGTAACTATGTTGCATTCTTTTGTAATAGGATTGAAGATGCTCAAGGGTGTTGGTGCACTGTTCATCAAGAATTTTAAGTTGTTGTAATCATTTCTCTTTATAGGTGTTGTCATCAATAATCCTTCTAAGAGAAATTCTCAATGAAGGAATTTCTAATTCTAAAGGAATTATTATGTCGATGCCATAAACAAGGTTATAAGGTACATTTCTTGTGGATGTTTGAATACTTGTGTGATAGGCTCATAATGCATAAGATAACTAAGTGTTCCAATCCTTATTATGAGTGCTTACTATTTTCCATAAAATTTATTCAAGAGTTTTATTATTTGATTATGATTGACCATTATACTGTGGATAGTAAGGTATTGAAAAATGGTGTTGAATATAAAATGTTTCAAAAAAATTCTTCACATTATTGTTCTTAAATGGTGTACCATTGTCTAAAACTAATGTTGAAGGAAGACCAAAGTGAGCAATAATGTGTTCCAATATGAAACAATAAATTGCATCAATGGTTATGGAACAAAGAAGAATGGCCTCTACCCATTTTGTGAAATAATTTGTTGTGATAATTATAAATGTATGTCCAGAGTAAGAAGGCGGGGATATTTTTCCAATGAGATCTTGACCCCAGATCGATAATGGCCAAATAGTAATTTGAGCACGAAGTTTAGAGAGCAGGAGTGTGGATCAAATTGTTATGTTCTTGATATTTATGACATTTCTTAACATGATCAAAACAATATTTTTCCATATGTAGCCAAAAGTATCCCATGTGGATTAACTTTTGAACTAGTGATTGTCCCCCAAAATTCCCCCCACAAGCACCAACATGAGCTTCCTCAAGAGCTATAGGGATCTTTGATTATTTAAGGCATCTAAGCAAGAGAACATCAAAGGATATCCTATATAAGGCATCGGCTAGAATTATGTATCTAGTTGCAAGTTTTTTAATACAAGCTCTAGTGTTTTTAGTGGTTAGTTCAGGAAAGGTACCTTCTTTTAAGTAATTGAATATTGGTGTGTGCCATTCACTAGAGACTTCAATATTGGTTATTAACACTTATTTTATCTTTTCATCTATCAATGGTTTTGTGATTGTGTGAATTACAAATGTTCAAAGTTGATAGAGGGATCTTCAAGAGCTACAAGGGAGGCAACACTTTCCATTGCATCTACATGTCGATTATCCTTTCATGAAATGCTATCAATAGTATATGATTCAAATCCTTCTAGCAATGTCATTGTAAGGTCCTTATATTACGATAACTTGTCATGTTTTTCTTGATATGATCCATTTATTTGCTTAATGATCAATTGAGAATCTCCAAATATATGAATGTGTTGAACACTTAAGGATAAGGCTGCATGTATTCTAGCAATCAAGTCCTCATATTCTATAGTGTTATCTGTGCATAGGAAGTTTAAATGGTAAGATAAGAAATAGGCTTTCCTGAAGGAGAAATTATGATAACCCCTTCTCCAGAGCTATTTTGACACTCTGAACCATCAAAATACAATTCCCATGTTTCCTTTTCAATTGTCAACACACTTTCATTAGGGAATGAGTCATGATTAGGTGATGCTAATGATGAAGGAGCATTAGTTAAATGGTTGGTCAAGTCTTGTCCTTTTATTTCCTTTTGAGGAATAAATTTAATATCAAACTCAATTAACAACATAACCCATTTAGCTAGGTGTCTTGAAAATATTTTTTTAGCAAAAAGGTGTTTCAAAAGATCGAACTTTGTAACAACGTGCACCTCTACATTTAATAAATAGTGTCTCATTTTACTAGTAGCAAACATGAGAGCCAAAAAAAATTCTATTGTTGTATGTCAATTTCCATAATCAATCAAGGTTTGGCTAATGTAGTAAACAAGATGCTCTTTGCCACTTTCACCTTGTTGAGCCAATAACACTGCTAAATCATGATTAGATGCTAATATGTAAAGAATAAATGGTTTTCCTTAAATAGCAGGTTATAATATAGGAGGATTAGCCAGATAATCTTTCAAATTTTCAAAAGGAATTTTTACAATCCTCATTCCACTTAAATTTTGATTCCTTCTTAAGAAGTTGTGTAAAGGGGAGGGTTTGATCCACCAAAGATGCCACAAATAGGAGAATTGCTTGAATCTTTCCTTGTAAACTACACAATTGAGAAATACTTTTAGGAGGTGGCATGTTTATGATAGCATCAATTTTCTTTGTCTCCACCACAATACCTCTATGTGACACTATAAAATCCAAGAGTTTTCCACTATCCACACAAAAGACACATTTCTTCGAGTTTAGCCTCATTTTGTACTTATGAATTCTCTCAAATATCTTATGAAGGATTATGACATGATCTTGACGAGTTAAAGATTTAACCAAAATATTATCAACATAATCTTCCAAAATTTTGTGAATTAAAGTTGTCTTGTGTTGATTTTGAGGGTTGATGAAGATTTGATTATATCCTAAAAAACCATCCATGAATGATAATAATGCATGGCTCATAGTTGAATCCACTATCATTTTAATATTAGGAAGCGGAAAATCACTTTTAATGATTTTTTATTAAAATCACAAAAAATTGTACACATCCTAATACGATTATCAAGTTTTTCCACCGCCACAATATTAGATATCTAGAGTGAATAATCAATAGGACGAATGAAACCAACATCCAAGAGCTTTTCAATTTCAGATTTCACCAATAAATCTATCTTAGGCTTCATCTTTCTAATATTTTGTCTTACAATTTTAGCATCTTTTTCAAGAACAATGTTATGTGTTACTATCTTAGCATCAATATCAAGCATATATGAACAAGTCCAAGCAAATATTTTAGGAAGTCATGTAATAATGTTGCATGATCTTCTTGTTCTTCATCATCAAGACACTTTCATATTTGAATAACCTTCTCTTTGTTAGATGTATCCATTGGTATGTTAATTGTATCTCCCACAAGTAATGTACTTTGATCTGAATTTTCAAAAATGTCCTCTTCTTCATCTTGTTTACTATCACATGTTTTATTTTATTCACCAAGTATCCCTTATTGTTTAAGGTACAAGTGAATCTTCATTTGCGGTGATAAGTTGGTTAAGTGTCATAAAATCCCAAAATTTCTACCAAAGCTTCATCGTGTTAAAAATAATCCAATGCTTCATCATCACTTGTGGTATCTATTAAATCAAGATGTTTCAATATAAGAGTTGTCTTATGAGAATCTTGCACAATAGTGTTGATATTAAGTGAATGGTTTTTTGAGGCTTTCAAAGGACAATATCCAAGACCACTTTTTGTTTCTTGTATGTTACGCTCTATACGGACACAAATTCCTTGCTCCTTCAAACCACATCATTTTCCATTATATCCAATTTATCTCAAGAGTTTATATCCTCTTCCATAGAGAGCTTCCATTTCTTTCAAGGATGGTGGTTGTTGTGAGGATGGATAAAGGATAAGTTGAGTTGTGATTGCATTAACTTCCCTTTGTTTTGGTTTGGTTTGTCATAATAAGCCTTGGTGGATGAACCTTGTGAGATTAAATCCTCAAGAGCTTCATCTAACATGTCAAATTCATCACTACTAAAGGGCTTGAAGGATATGTTAACTTATAGAAAGAGATCTGACATGATCAAATAACCATACTTTCTCTAGGATTTATCATTTAGTGTATGGCTTTTTGTTCAATGTTCTGGGATAGTTTATGGTTTCTAGTGTTTGCAAAATGAAAACTAATCTATCTAAAAAATGCAATGATGTAAAAAGTAAATAAAATGACCATAGGTCTAAAATAATCTAGTATTGATTAAAAAAAAACTTTTTCAATTTTCCTCAATATTTCACAAAAAGAACAACTTTCTTTAATGTTTAGATCAAACTATTTCATAATTTTAAATTGCAAGTTGTAATATCAGAAGCAAAAAGCAGGAACAAGACAAAAATACACCCAAAAACTTGCCAAAAAAACTTTATAGGGACAGATTCACCCAAGGGTGAATGGGTCCTTGCACAGAGGTTTCAAAAATTAAAACCTAAGTTTGAAGTTCATTGCTTAGGTTCTTTGTTCAGGTTGCAGAATATGGTTTTTTTTATTGATTTTCCATATTTGAATATTTAAATACAAATGCAATAAAGGAAGTGAACAAAGATAATAAATTTTTGAATGCAATTTTGATTGACTTTTCTGATACAAATGATTGAAAGACACTAATATGCAACTACTATGCAAAATCAATGTAATATGTATGTTATGTTTTTAGATTTTTTAGATTTTAAACAATGCAAAATTCAATTTTAAAACCCTAAATGAAATGCAAACTAATGAAATTTTGACAACACTAAAGGATATGCAATACAAACTAATGTAAAATCCTAGATCTAGGGTTTGAAAGACCTCCAATTTTAGTAATCTTATCTAGTGCAAGAATGTCAAGTTCACCAAAATAAAATGAAGAAAAATAGGTTATGGTAAAAATGGGATTATTAAAAGTGATGTGTGATAATTGTACCTATCATTCCTCTATTTTCATTAGGAAATGAGATCTCCCAAGGGTAGGATTGACTTTCAAACTTGAGGTGATTCAATTCTATTATGAGATCTTGTTGTTTCCTTATGACAGAAAATGACAAATATGAATCAAATTCACTTTTGGGAGATGAAAATAAAATGCTTAATGAACACAATTTTAGGATATAAAACTTTAAATGAAGATTTAAAGGATAATACAAGCAAAAACAACTTTCTAGCAGATCTCAAAGGGTCGCAACAATGTGCACCTGGTCTAAAAATTGTGTTTTGCAACCTAAAGCAAGACGCATTCACCCAAGGGTGAATGGGTCCCTATAGCCTTTTCTGAAACTTCAAAATATAAATTTGCATCCTTTTGTGTGTAATTCATTCATGTACCTATAAATATTGACTCTTGGATCTAGACCAATAACAAATCTACAAAAGAAAATATTATTTTTTGGTGTATAGGGGTTTTCCTTGGTCAAACCCCAAGTTTGGTAATTAACCATTGATGAAATGAAGTAAATCTAATAAAAAAAAGTGTTTTCAATCCATGACCTTAAGTGCATATAAGGTTATTATGATCTAATATGTAAAGAAACTCTGCTTAAGTGTGTTAGAGCATGATTCCTATATAACAATGATAAATGATAAAGATCCAATTGGGAAGATGTACATACACCCCAATGAATCTAAAATATGATAATACCTTTCTTTAGGTAGCTTGATAGAATGAAGCTTTCAAATGGTATCACTAGAAAATAAGTCATTAGGTTAGGGAAAATGGCCAAATCTATCTCCCAAACCTAGAATCCATCATGATCCACAATAGGCATCAATCTCCAATCATGAACAATGCTTGATCAAATATTTGACAAAATGAACTTGAAGACATGCAAATAAAACAAAATGTTGCTCCAAGACTTCAACTTTGCTTTCTTGAATGATTTTCTCCTTGCTCTTCAAAAAGTTATCTTGTCTTGATTCTCAAAATATAGTTTGTAATGATAAAAAGACTAGGCTTTATAGGCTTCTTCTCTAATTTTTTGAATATTGGATCCCAATAGGCGACATGTAGAACTTGAATCTAGGACTTTAAAATACTACCAAAAAAACATTTAAATTAAATTGATTTTGGATCCTAAAGGGAATCTAGGATCAATATTTTTGGGGGCATTTAATTAATTAAATGCATTTATTCAATGCATGTTGCAATGTCAAAAAATGATAAAAATAGGCCTTGGGATGCATAATAAAGGGAATTAGGGACCTATTTATGAAGGATAAAAATTCGTTAAAAAGAGGTCACTAAAATGGGTCCAAATTAAGTGTGAAATTTTGCTATCACCTAGAAAGGAGTACAATTTTCTACACTACATTGACAATGGTTTAGGGATTAACATTTGTAGTGTAAATATTTTAGATAAAATTGGAGCAGATAAAACTTTAATTCAACCCATTGCTTTGTCAATCAAAGTTTTTGATAACATGGAGAGACAACAGCTTGGTGTGATAATGTTACTTGTTAAATCTATTAAGGTTGTGTTGTAAACTCTCATCCATGTCATACCCCATGACCTTTCATACAATATTTTCTTGGGTAAAGCATGGATTCATGAAATTAAAGGAGTTCCTTCAATGCTTCATCTTCTAATGAAATACACTTACAACAATAAGTTTTACACAATAAAATTTGATCCTATGTTTGAAAATTGTTTACTAACTGAAATAGGAATGACAAATCATCTTAACACATTGACACCAACTACAAAAGTGGAACCTTTACAAATTGATGATGATCTTGATTTTCTTTCATCAGTGACAAAGATATTAGATGATGATTGGGGATAATTATATTTCACACCTACATTCATGGGGGAAATACAATATTACACAATCAAAATTAGGAAAAGAAAAAGAAACTACAATGGTATCAACGTAATATATCACTAAATCATCCACAACTACTAGCAAGGAGGAAAACATAAGTTGTACATCTACATATGATGAAAGTGATTATGAAAAACCACCTTCTTTGAAAGAAATGGAAGCCCTTTATGGAAGAGGTTATGGACTTTTAAAACAACTTGGCTATAATGGAAAAGGATGTGGTATAAAAGAACAAGAAACCCATGTCCAATAGAGCCTAACATGCAAGAAACAATAAGAGGTCTTGGCTATTTTCCTTCAAAAATAACAAAAACATCAAAAATATCTCTTAATCAATAGTGTTAGTTGTTGCTCCTTTCCATGTGGTTGTTTTAATATCGCACAATACTCACAACCATACATAGGGGTATAAACTAGGATTTATGCAATCATATTTTATTTCACAAGTAGTGGCACATCATCATCCATTTTGGACTCATCCTTGTCCCTACACTTGGGGGGCAATGGGTTAGGTAGCCTTGTGTTATGTGCATTCCTTCTAGCAAGGGATCCCTTCGTGTCTCCTTAAAATGTTATTATAGCAAACTTTACACTAACATTTCAAGGGGGGCATATAGTCTCCCACTCATTTTTTACATGTGGAATGGTCCCTTTCTAATGACTGTGGCATACATCTCCTAGGAAATGTGACCTTTTCAATCAAAGTGTGGCCTTATTGATCTATGTGAGTGTCTCTTTGGTGGTGATATTGGGCCCACTATCCCTTAAGAGTGTGACCTTTCTTGGCATATGATGTTCCCCTTGGTGGTAATTCTATGGCTAGTATTCCCTAATGTGTGAGTCTTTTATTACATGACTTGTCCTCTCTTGGTGGTGATGTCATGTGTGATAGTCCCTAACGTGTGACCTTTCATGTATTGATCAAAGCCCCTTTGTTTTTTTTTTTAAATCACATTTTTTGGTGGTATTTTTATAACACCCCTTGAGTTTCTAGCCATATCCTATCATCGTTTATGAACCCCCTAGGTGAATTTTACTCATCCTATGTGACGTTAAAATTTGTGCACTCCCTGAGGTGAGTTTTTTTCATTCCCCATGACATTGGACTTTGTACACCCCTTGAGGTCATTTTCTTCATCCCCCATGACATTAAACTTTATGCACCCCCTGAGGTGAGTTTTATGCACTCCCTAAATCAAGATTTTGCAAGATAGTTCATAGATTCAGCATAGCAAAACTTGTTGGGTCATGAACTTGAACACCATTTTTTAACATGGCCACCTAGCATAACACACCTTGATTTCCAGTGGAATCATGTGTTTCATTAGTGTTTAGAATAGTGCACCTTTATAGCCTTGTGAAACCCATCATATTGCATGGACACCTAGCATAACACTTCTTGCTAGCTAGTAGATCCATGTGGTTTATGAGTGATGTGGCATAACACAACTTGCTAGTCCAATGGAGCCATGTGTTGGGTCATGAACTTGAGCACCCTTTTAACATGGCCACCTAGCATAACACACCTTGATTTCCAGTGGATTCATGTGTTTCATGAGTGTTTAGCATAGTGCACCTTTATAGCCTTGTGAACCCATCATATTGCATGGAAACCTAGCATAACACTACTTGCTAGCCAATAGATCCATGTGACTCATGAGTGATGTGGCATAGCACAAATTTCTAGTCCTCATGGGATCATTTTGTATTTGATGGATGACATTTGGTATTTGAGACAATTTAAGACTGAGGTCTCTTTGCCTTACCGAATTGAATCCCTTTATTAATAAACTTTTTTTTTTGTCTTTTGTGTGTGTCTTCCTCGTGTTTACATTGTGTTTTCATCTTATTTGTGTTCATTTTTTTTTCATTTATATTTTATTTTATGTTGTGTGTTTTCATCATATATGCTTCGTGTTTTCATTATGTATGTTTGTGCATGTTATCTTGTTGCATATCATACATGTGTGTGTTCCTTTGTGCTTGTGTTGGTTTGTCATGGGGATCTTAGATGTTGGGGGCTTGTTGGATCCCCTAGATCCTTTGTCATCCTATCACTTCAACATTTGGACAATCGAACCCATCTTGACATACATTTTTCTACTTTAGTGTCAGCTTGAGCATAAGTTCGTACTCTCACTAAATTGGGGGCTAAATGTGGCATCATAAATTGTCACCCTTGACAATTTCACACTATTTTTCCCCCCTAAACTATTGAGCCTAATTGACCCCCTAATTTCCTACATTATGCATTTTATAGCCCATTTGTACCAGTTTCTAAGAAATTGCAAATATTGAACAAATGCATCCAATTGATAGTTTGCCCCCAACACTTAATTTAATTTCCTAGAAAATAGGGTTAGGACCCATACACCCTAGGGAATATGGGTCCTATTTTTTTAGGGACCAATTTTGGATATGTCAATGCCAGCATTTTAACATTCAAAATTCAACTTACAAATGTTAACTATCAAGATTCATTTTTTGGGAAATCAAAAAAATGTCTATAAATACCTAGTCTTTTCATCATTTGAAACTAGAAGGAGAATTTATGAGGAAAAACTATTTTAAAGAGAAATTCAAGATAAAAAATTTAGAGATTTATTGAAGCAATTCAAGATCCTAACATCATGTGAGTTCATATGTGTTTATATTATCATTATTTGTGAAGGTTAACCCTTGTTGTAGGTCTCCAAGAAATTTAAGCATTCAAGCAATCAAGATCCAAGACCTTGAATTCATGTGTATGATTTCAATCCTTCAAGGAATACATTGAAGGGTGGTGAGTTGTGGCACTTTTTTAATTCATCATGCCTTCCTATCAATTACCCATTTTTATCACTGGCATTGCCATTGTGGAAGTGGAAACACTAACATGTAGTTTGACTAAGGGAAGCCCCTAATTGGCACAACCCCTTCACTTTCTTTAAATGTGCAAATTTTGGGATTGGAGAATATTGAAAGAAGTTTGGAGGAAAATCATCAATTGTTGCATTCAAATCCCTATACCTTGTCAACTCACAAAAACTCACCAATATAATTATTTGACTACATTCTAAGGACTTTGAAACTAGGAATCAAAAGCTTGGATCTATCATCAAAGAACTATAGAAACAATTTATTGACACCCCTATGGGGACTCATATGCCCTTGGGTGGCTTTCTCCCTATATTTAGACCAACATCAACTTTCTTAGGCAGGTACGCAATCCCCTGCAACTCCCAGATATGCCTACAATTGATTGTTTCATTTTATCAATTGTCATATTATTTTATTTCTCATATTAGGGCATATAGTCTAATTAGGATAATCCTACTAAATCAATTCCAATCCATTTCCCATCCCTCAAAGAAGTAGATCCAAGTTTGATTAGCTCACCTTCATGGTTGAAATTCAATCTATACACCTTGTTGATCTCCATCTTAGTGAAACCCTATAGAAAGGCCTTGAATCCTATTGTTCTAATCATTTAAACTTCAGGATTTTTCTATGTTTCAATATAAGATATATATATATATATGAATGAAGCATAATGAATAAATTATATGACATGCATAAGATATAAAAATACATGAATATATGATATGAATGTATAAATTAATTATAATTTGGTTTCTACTTATTGCATATCTAACTTCTCCCTTTTTTATTGCATCACATCAAGGTTGACTACATATAACCAAATATTAAACCTTAGATCTCAGTCAAGGTTTTTTTTTCAATGTTTGGTTCCATTGTGGGCGCCTTGGTTGTTGTTGCATAAGGAGGGAGATAATTCCAAATAAATTAATTAATATTGAAAATTTAAGGAGAAGTGAAATTTTTGGATTTTTTTTAATTTATTTTCAATGGGAAAGAATGGACAAAGAGTGAAGAAAAAAATTAATATGTGAAAAGAATATTTTAGAAGAAATAGAAAAGGAAAATAGTTTAATAAAGGATTTAAAATATCAAAATTGTAAGTTGGAAATAATTTATTGGAAGAAATGCTGAAGGAAAATAATTGTCTAAAGTTTAAGACTATGTTATATGATACTCCTTGTGATACATATGATTCAAATTATTCATTTGATGAATCATTTGATAAATGCAATATATAGCTAAAACTTCTTTTGAAAAAATCAATAATGATATTTTTGATAGTTGTGATGATAATGACAAAGGATGTTGTCCAAAGGATGTTGGATTTAAGATGACAAGAAGGGTGGGATATGCAAGAATTTTTTTTAAAGATCTCATTATACCATTTGTGAGGTTAAATAATGAAGGTCCAAGAAATATAAAAGAATATTATGTTACAAGTACAACAAGTTCTAACAAATCTATTCCATAAATGGATTGTTCTCATTGTCATAGGAAAGTACATAGAAAATAAATATGTTGGGATCTTCATCTTTTTAGCCTTTGTGGATTGAAGAATCATTATGAAAAATGAGTTGGAATAAAAAATGGAAGAAGGAATCTATGATAGAATGTATAAAAAATTAATTATGGATGGATTGATGCATATAATTGGAAAAAGACAACATATATGTTTAAGAGGTTGTACAAGAATAAATATTCATATGTAAAAAATGATAGAAATCAAGAAAATTTTAAATGTTTGAGTAGAGATAGAACAGGCCAAGGGGGTGCTACTAAGGAATAAGTACTAGCCCTAAAGGAACAAGGCACTAAATTGATGGCATAGAGAACGGAGGAGATCCAAAAATACATGATTGTTGGGACAAATTAGGGAAAATTCTTGGGAAATAAAATGAATAAGGGATGTAAGATGAATAAAGTAGTTTAAAAATTAAGGTATGGAGAATAAATTAGAGGAAGAAAAAGGAGAAAGAGAAGGAAAAAGGTAGTTATAAAAAATGTTTGGAGATCACCAATTTGTAGAATCATTAAGGCTATAGTATAGGGACCTAGATAAAATATTTTTTTTTAGGATTGACTTTGAGCATGCCAAGGAGAGTGTTGTTGAGTACACCAATGGGGGTATTGCTGAAAAGGAATTAGAGCAAGCCAAAGTATCTATGGATAAATAGAGGTAGAGAAAAGGTAAGGTCCCTAGAATTGATGGGTCATGAGGAAACTATGGAGAAACCCTACAAAATTGAAACACCTTATATATTTATGATATAAAAGTGGAAATAAAAATAGAAATGAGGAAAAATTTAAATAAAGGGAAAAGTAATAAATATTAGAAGAAAACAAATCCCAAAGTATACAATCTCCTATATTAAGAGACCACATGAGTAAACTACCCTCTTTGATCACATGTCATCCTTAGTGCCACTTATAATGAAGAAAACAAGGAAGAATATATTGATAAATAGTTGAAAAGATAAGAAAAAGAAAGGAATATAAAATATGGATATAAATATTAGTTCCTATTTTAAAACAATGACGAGATAGAGTGGAAAATACTTAATGATAAAAATTAAAATCTTGGTATGGTTATCCCAAATATGTTGGAATTGGAGATGTTGAGAATTATCTAGAGAATATGAAGAAAGAAGAATCATATGAGGAGATTATAATAAGGGAAAATACTACAATGGAAGCATGTCACAAAAACAAAAAGCCATACTAAAAATTCCACTCACATCTAGATGAACCATAGAAAGGAAGGAAATCATGAAGGATACAAGTGGTTCCACCAAGTTGTCTTGAGAGCAAGACAATGTTTTAGGATTGGGGAGAATTTTGGTAGAATATAGAGGGCTCTAAGGCACATCATAGGTCATTTGGGTCATTTATAGGCTCATATGTCCATTATATACCACTTAAATAACCTCTAATATGCCTAATAAGCTAGAAAAGTGTAAAATATCATGAGGGAAAGGAAATTTGTGAGAATAAGATAAGTATTATTATGAAAGGATATGATGGAAAGGCATATAGAGGCTATATAAAGAATAAAATAGTGAGAGATAAGAGTGTGAAAGAGTGTGGAGTAATATTGATCAAATATTTATAAGAATAAGCAAGTGTTGGAGATATATATATATGGATGAAGCATGATGAATAAATTATAAGACATATATATGACATAAAATTATATGAATATATGACGTTATGAATGTATATATGAATGTATAAATTCATTATAATTTGGTTTATACTTATTATATATCTAATTTCTCCATTTTTATTGCAACACATCGAGGTTGAATACATATAACAAAATATTAAACCTTAAAGACTTCACTCTGATCAAGGTTTTCCTATCAATGGGCCAACAAATTTCCAAATTCATCCTCCATATAATTTTTTGTTATGGTATTATCTCTATTATTATCACCAATAATAGAAAAAGCTTTAAAATCCATGAGGTGTGAGACCTCTATAACCAAATCCGCATCAAACACAAGTGGTCCACTCTTTATTATTGACTTGAGATAGTGGACAAGCTAATGCATCTAAAAAACCCTATCAAAATTCTTCAAAAAATTATAAATAATCTTCGTTGTGAATGGAACTTCCAAATCAACCTCGGCCCTATTGGTATATCACACAAGCATTCATACCCCGATAAGATCCAACAAATTTTACCTCATCTTTGGTAAATAATTCATCCTACCAACCAATAACAATCTACCTTTTGTGTGCATCTCTTTGCATGAATTCATTACAAATGAATAATATAAAGTGGCATGGTTGTATAAATTGGAATTTATTGATGAACACTGGCTCAATATGCTAAATCACCTCAAAATCATACTAATGTAGGTTCTAGCATAGTTACAACAAGTGACTCAAAACCAAATAGTTTTAATTTTATGATCTTGTTCTTAAATAAAATTAGAAGAATAAAAATCAATACCATGAGAAAAAAGAAAACTTTGAACCAAATCATATGGGTTCTTATGTCATCATTGTTAAATATAAATAAAATGCATCCAAGTTAGAGGAATCGTGCACATTTTGTGTGTCAAGTGGTTCAATGCCTAATTTATTAGCATTAGTTTTAAAAAGATCCAAGTCTAAAATATATATTCAAAAAGTAAAGGGAAAAATCATCCTCTAGTTAAAAGCATGTTTATGACATATTGAGCAAGTACCATGATGAAAACTCGCTTGTAGAAATTATATGTAAGCAATTAATTTCTATTATCCACAAGAATCAATTACACTTGAATGAAAGTTAAAGTACAATTCGCCTCTATATTTTATATAGTTCATTTGTATATTTTCAACATTCATCCACCCATATCGTCTTTTTCCTTTTGTAAAGCTTTGTCTTACATCATGATTCATGCTTTGAATAAGTACAATGATTACACCTAATAACAATAGTTGACATAATGAAATATCCTTTATCATTTATAGTGACTATAAAACATAAAAAAACACACACTTAAACACCTCACCATCCACTACATATTAGTAAAATAATCTCTTGTCACTCACTCATTTTTTTATTTACTCTCCCCTTGATTAAATGCTTTTTCAAGTTTATACCCATAATCCCAAGAGATATTTCACCCCTAAAAGTTGACATCACTACCCACAATCACAACAATATACAACTTGGTTTTCAACTTAACGAGAGCAAAATATTTATGTATGTTCTTGTTTATTTTAGTCTTATTTAATTTTATGTGCTTTTATTTTCAATCCACAATATACTCTTCCAATATTTTCATGGTCCATTATGTCATATTGTGTTTTTATGATATGTTTGTTGGGGCATCTTTAATATTTACCTTTTTGGCATGCATGTATGAGTCGATCCTTCATGCATATGATAAAACGGAAAGGTTTCATATGTTATATCAAATTTAGGTTGCTTGATACATTTGATTTTTTTCAAAATCATTGGCATGTACCTATGTACAAATCCCATAACCTTTTTTCTAACTAACTATCCAAGGTGACCACCTATTCTCACCCCTACAATTTTTCTCAACCCTCTTGCCCCTTTCCATGTTGGCTTAAATTATTTTTTATCCTATTTCTCCTTTCAAGATCTCATTCTCATTCTTTGCACTTTATTTCTTCTTAAAGGGCATCCATCCATAATCCTTAATTCATCCTTAAATATTTGGAGCGTCTTAAATTCAAAATCCAATCAATCAATTGATCAAGCAATTCCCTAATTCAAAAATGTTAGAGTAATCATGCATTAACTAATAATTAATTACCCTTTAATTGATTACTAGACTAATTTATTCTCATGCACTTAAGCTAAACTTAGGAGTTCTTTATTAAGTTAACTAAGTTATTTTCTATGTTAACTGAAGTGAGAAATTATTAGGGTTGCTCCTATATAGCACTTAGCCCATCTCTTTGGTTACCTCTCTTGATATTTCACTTCTTTTCTCGACTCTCAACTTTTGAGAAATTTTGTTTTCCTTGAAGTTTCTTGAGGTTCTTCTATAGTTTTTTCTTGTTGATGGATATTGCACATATTGTTTGCAAATCTCTTGCATGGAAGGTGTCTTTGTTCGTTGTTTGATCCTATAGCTTGTGGTTTGTAGATTTTTCACAATTCTAACAAAAAATCTCAAGCATAAATTTTTCACTATCACCATCCCACCATGGTGCTAATGATTCTATTTTCTTCAAAAAAATATTACTTATCTTGGTATCAATGACTTTTAGTCACAACACTTTGAAAAAGGGGGAAATGAAGATACATAAAATTATCCTAATGTCATTCTACACTTGTGTTTCATTATACTTAATTAATCTAATATGCTACTAATTAATTAAATGGTCATATTATTTAATTAATCTAGCTCATCACCAACTAATTAAATAAATGTTATTTAATCATTCTAACCCAATGGGTGTGTGGAAGAACTTGAGTCTACTTTTTGGCCAAAAAATGGAAGTGTTTTTCCTAATTTTTAGAATTTGTCACACTTGACCTAAAAAGTTTAAGCACTCATAGATTTTTTCTTAAAAAAAGTTAGTAATATGAAATGTACTACTTGAAGTCTAGTTTCCAAATATATAATGTATTTTAATACCCAAATGATCATACAAAGTGATTTTCAATAGGCATGTCTAAAAAACACTATTTAAAAGTCCAATTTTTTAGGACCATACCAAGCATGTGTACGTCAACCATATTTTGATCTAAATAAAAGTATTTTTTTAATCCTTTTGAGAAAATATTTGTAAGGCACTGAAGATTGTTTAGGATTTTTTTTGTAATTTTTGTTTTAATATTATTTTTTTATTAATTTTTATTGGTTGTAATTGATGTTTTGAAAACCTCTTATGTACATCAAGCATAGGTAGACCTAAAATTACTTTTTATAATTATTTTTTAAAATTGAAAAGAATTGTTTACATATAATTTGTTTTTCAAAAAATGTAAAAAATATATATATATATATATATTAAAAAATAATAAAACCTATTATTTCAATTTTATGGACCAATTTCATCAATAAATATTTGCAAAATAGAAAAATTTATCCAATTTTTTAAAAAATTATATATTTGAAATCTACACAGTCTCATCTATAATGAGTTTTAATTTCATAAAATAATTCTAAAAAAGAAATTCAGCTAGATATTAACATAGTTAGATTTTTCTCTCAACATTGGCATGACCTTGTACTTGTAGGTCCAAGGCTAAGGGTTGTGTTACAATGTCTTTTTTGAGCCTAAATCGAAATAAAAAGCATGGATTGTGATTTTCAAACTACCTATTCTAAAAATGAATGGGTACCTATTTTAAAGCTAAAAAATGACACTTCCACTAAAAGTGGACCCAACTTCTTGCACTTACCCCAATGTCACATCTAATTAAATAATCTTACCTCTACTTTCATCCCACATCTAAATAATAATAATATTTATTAAATTCCAATTTCCACCTCAGATAGACAATTAAATTAAATAATATTTTATTATTTAATTTACCTATATTCCCTCCATTTTCATAAATAAATGACCAACTTATTCATTTTCCCTCCCTTTTTTTGCAACCATTTTATTTCTCTTTTTTGTAAAATTATCTCATTCCTTCTTGAATAAACTTAATCATGGTCATCCATCTTCTCCTTGGGCCAAGCAAATTCCTCTTATATATTCTCTGCCATCAATCTTCTAGAAAAATCCCCACCATTCATTCTTTCTCCCAAAAAAATCATAAATGAAGGTGCAAGTTCCTCCAAGTTAATCAATCATCTTTGATAGGCACCTACTACAAGGTTTTTGGAGCAAGTACTTGATCAACTACATCCCAAATCCTTGGAGAAAATACACTTCACTATGGGATTCAAATGGTAACTTTGTTCATTTATTTGTAATTATTTAAATTCTATTATTTTCTTAATCATGAGATCTACAATTAGTTCATAATAGGAAGCATTTTTTTACATTTTATTTTTGGTTTAAGTTATAATATTCATGTTTATGTTGGAATTTAAAGTGTCTCAACCTTTGCAAACTCCCTATTTATTTATTTTATATTTTCCTTTAATTTATTAAAAATTATCATGTATTATTAAATTATTTCAATTAGCCTCACATGAAAATGGGGCATGGGATTTTGAGGTGGCATTATTTTCTAAGTGGGTACTTTTTAAGGTGTTATAAGAGGTATTTAATATGGATAAATTTAGTAGATTTGGGATTCCTACTTTTTTGGGATCATATGACAGCCTAAGACAAACTCTTATGAGTGTGTAAGGTCCAATAATAGAGGGAGTTATTGGGGATCTTGACCAACAATATGATGCATGCCATAAGCATGATTTGAGGACATTGTGAAGCCAAAATGGAAAACTATATTTGGGGAACTTGTGGCGACATATGATAGGTGTAAGGAATTTACTATTTTATGGTGGATTTGATTTCTCATGACTTGGATGTATGGTTTTTCCACCCAATTTGGGTGCCACATTTGAGAGTGGTTCTAGCTAATGGTTTTAAGTTTTATTTGGTGTTTTTCATGTATTTAAATCTTCTTTAAATTGGTTTTTGAGGAAGTAGTTTGGATATGAGATAGGTACATAGGTGTTGTTAGAATTTTGCTAAAAAATTTCCAAGTTTAATTGTTGATTAATCACTCCTATAAAGACTTGTGCTTCAAGTGTGTTGTAATCTTCTTTCAAATCTGATAATACATAGTGTAGGTTTTTGGGTGAGAATTTTCTCCCAAAATGGTTTTCATTATTTTAATCACTATGTTGTGGTTACATTGTTTATCTATTTATGAATGTGTCTAATTTATTTAATTATTTTGGATCATATTTAAATTTATTTTCAAATCACTTTGTTCATGATTAGCATAGGAATCTATCTTCACTTGATAAAACCATACAATAGAAATAGAGTGCAATTACAATTTAAAATAATACAAAAATAATACAAAAAGAAAACTATAATAGGTAAAATACCCAACATAGTAAAAAAATTATTTATTGTATTAAACTCAACCATTCATCAATACAATAATGAATCAATTACTTAACCCTTTTTCTATGCTAAAGGTCAATTTTGAAATGGTTCCAAACCTTATACAAAAACAACAATGCTTTTATCAATGAATTCTAGCAAATAGAAATGAAAAAAATATAAAGAGATAACTTGCATAAACATTGAAAGCAGATTTACACATTATATGAATCATACAAAACATTAAAATAAGTGCTTTTAAAACATAAGATTTTTTTTGAAAAAACAAAAATAACACTCATTCCAACCATTAAACATAAAAAATTTATAACACTTATACAATATTTATCAATCTCAATCAAGAAATTTCCATATATCATAATTAACACATTTTGTGGGGGCTAAATGTATTGTGTATTTTATTTTCATTTTGAATGTTGCAATTGTATTGTTGAATGCCTCGAGAGATCATTGTAAACAATAATGTGGAATGTCTAATTTTGGAGAATGAATTTTAAATTAGTATGTATCATTTGAATTACTACTTTTAAACCATGTATTATTTATGGGAAAGATGGTTTTCATTAAGAGGATAGAATAGTTGATAGTTGAACAACATTATAATTTGTATTTTTATTTCAATGCAATTTGAGATTCATAATTAGATTATTGTAGCATTTATTTCTCTACTTGGGAAGCATATATATATGAAATGAATCTAAAATTTGATATTTTGAATAATATTATAATTTATATTTTTCTTTGAATATAGTTGTGATTCTTAATTAGATTATTATAACTCCCATTTTTTTAATTGGGAAGAATATATATGAATTGATTATAAAAGTTGGTAGTTTGAATAACATTATAATTTGTATTTTTTTTTAAATGTGGTTGTGATTCTTAATTAGATTATTGTAGTACTTGTTACTATATTTGGGAATCATGTGTGTGAAATGACTTTTAAACATTACACACAGTTTTTTCCAAAAATCTTTTGCATAATAACATCATGGACTGTGGAAACAAAATGTTATTAAATGACTTTTAAAGTTGATAGTTTGAATAAGATTATGATTTATATTTTCTTTAAATATAGTTGTGATTCTTAATTAGATTGTGGTAGCACTTGCTTCTCTAATTGGGAAGTGTATTGATGGATACATAGATAGATAAATAGATAGAATAATAACCACCTCTACTTCTATTTTTCTTCATATGGATTATAGTTTTATTAAATTAAGTGTAACACATTACATATCTTGGTAAATTTTCTACTTCATGAAATGAGAATAAAATGATCAAACCCATTAACACATTCTAGCTCTTAATTGGCGTATTAACATTTGGTCCACTTAAAATTGTGGCCCACCAAATGATTCATATACTTAACATTTTATTTTAATTTAGAAAGATTAGCTTTGGAAATGGAAACAACTCTATGACACAAACTAACATGATTGCACTATATAGGGAAATCTCTCTATATCGGGATATAACCCTAGCCTCAAACCTATTCCTCAAGGGTTCATTCAAAATAACCCTACCTATGTATCCCTTCTAGTGAATCAAGGGATCTATAGTTCACATCAAAAGCTTCAATCCCTTTCATTCAAAATAGATTTACACAACTATGTTAGGTGAGGTTAAGAATACAAGTCAACAATAGTTATTTCTTAGTAAAATAGAGGTTGAAATTCATGCCCAAAAGATAATATTTCCTACATCAAGTAGCAATTCTAACTTCTTGGAAGGCCTTCAATAGTAATAGTTGATAATATACCAACATAACGACTTGTCCAAAGAAGAATTACCAACCAAGATTAAGAAATGGCTTAATTAGTAAAAAGGAAGCTACAAAGAATATTTTTTGTCATTTATTACACAGAGGGTAAATGCAAAATAATACTAATTAACTCATAATGTTGTAGTGTAAAAAATTATCACCCTTAACAATTCCACATTATGTTTTGTCCCCCTAATTTATTGGACCAAATTAAGCACCTAATTTTCTAAATTATGCTTTCCAAGACCTATTTTTTATCATTTTTTGAAGGATTGCAAGCATTGAATAAATGCAACCAATTTTTATTGAGCTCCTGACTAAGTGTGTCATAGAAATTTGGGTCCCCCTTCTTAGCTAGGACCCAAATTCAAATATGTTGTTTAAGACATTTTAACATCCAAAATTTAAATTTCAATTGTCAACTTTTGGAATCTATTTTTTAGGAAATTGGATAAATACTATAAATAATACCTAGTCTTTTCACCATTTGAAACTAGACAACAATTAGCAAGACATGCTATTGAGTAAATACTATTATCAAGAGCATTCAAAAGCACGTCAAGAACAACATTTCAAAGTTTATTGCAGCAATTCAAGATCCAACATCATGTCAAAGTTTGTGTCTTCATGTTGTCATTATTTTTGGAAGGCTAACATCTTCTTGTAGTTCTCCAAAGCATTCAAGCATTTGAGCAAAAAAGACCTAAATCCTTGAGGAGATGTGTATGACTTCAATCCTTCAAGTCAGCCATTGAAGGGTGATGAGTTGTAGCACATTGTGATTTCATTATTCCCTCCTTTTCATTATCATTTATCATTGACATTTTTCCATTGTGGAAGTGGGAACACTTACCCAAGGTTTGACTAAAGCAAGCCCCTATATGGCACAACATTTTCCCTCTCTTTGAATGTGCAGGTTATAGGTTTGAAGAAGATCAAAGGAATATTGAATGCAAGTTGTCAATTTTTTTTTTGTCACAAACCTTTTCATGACACAAAAACTCACCTACAAAATGTACTGACGACATTTTGACATTTTTGCAATCAAAAATCAAGAGCTCAGATCTAGCTTTAGAGGACTATGAAATCAATTTTAGGACCCCCTATCAAAGACCCATTCATCCATGCGTGACTAAGTCCCTCTCGGCATGTTGAATCCAACTTTTGGTGATAGGTACACATCACTCTGCCTCTCCCAGATCCACCTATAAATTATTGTTTATGTCTTTATCTTCGAGATATTATATTTATCATATTAGATCATATATGCTAATTAAGTCTCCTTCCCTACAACTATGGCCTCTATTTCCACATATGCAAATCCAATTGTTACCAAAATGATACAACAAAACAATAGTATAGCTCCAACCTTGGGTATTTCCACTAGGAATCATTATAGTTTTGTGAACTCAAACATCATATCTCCAAATCCATCACCCCTTACAAACCTACAATATACTATTCCACCTAACACATATAGAATTTTGTCATATTCACCTCATTCCCAAAACACGGTGAGCAATGATTCAATCATAAACCAACTTTTGAAAAATGTGACATCCCTTCAACAGCGAATATCAACATTGAATCAAAACCAAAACGGTCAACCATTGCAATATGTCAAAAGGAACCCATTGTCACTAGAGATATTGAAAGCACAAATGCTACAAAACATAGAGATACCCCGATTTGAGAAATAAAATGATAAAGGAGACCATAACAACCATATATCGACATACAAAGCCTTATGCAATGACTTCATTTTTGAAGATAAGCTCTCGGCTAAACTATTTTCCAAGTCATTGAAGAACATGGCTTTGGAATAGTTTTGTTTGTTGTCAAAGAACTCAATTCACTCATTTAATGAGCTTTTTGATACCTTCCTCAACCATTTTCAAGTGCACATCAGTCCTAAAAACTCCATAAATGACTTGATGCGATGTAAACAAAAGAGGAATGAAAAGGTCATAGACTTTATAACAAAATACTAGTTTCTTTACTCTCAAATCAACCATAGCCTTCCTGATGCAGACATTCAAAGAATGTCCATTGAGGACTTACAATCAGACATAAGGGATAGGATCTTGTTGATAAAATTTACACCTTTCATACACTTGTGTACAACCCTTCATGATTATTAAAATTCAGGTAGTCAATATGAAGAGGCATTTTCATTGTCTCATGCTAAAAAGTTTGAATTTGTATCTCAAATAACCCACCATGTTGAACCTCAAGTTGTTGCCATAAGTTCAACTCCATACCAATTTAGATCTAGGGATAGGAAATCTACCTCAATACCTGATTCCCTCCATTCAATTATGTAGCAATTTTTGTGTAAGAACCTAATTTGTTTGCCTTCAGTTAGACCTATGTACACAACCAAGCCTTTACCTCCAAGTTTTAGTCCAAATGTATTTTTTCAATATCACCACACAAGTGGACATGATACAGAATGATGCATGTGTCTTAAACATCAAGTGCAAGACCTCATCAATTCCTATCACATCCATTTGGGTGGTGTTAATGACCAAGGGAATAAGTATGTTTCCCCACCTAACTAAAATTTGCAAATCTTCACCAACCCAATGCCAAATCATTTATCCAACTTTGTGCAAGCTGGTGACATTAAGAATGAGGTGATGAATGTTGATAAGATTGAGGACATCAACAATGATAATGATGATGATAAGAGTGATAATGAGAGGATATGGTCAGTTTTGTAGATGTTCAACCTCGTAAGGGAAAAACCACTTTGTTACCTAACATTGCTTTCACACATATTGATGCATCTATACATGCGCTTGATGGACCTCTCTATATTGTTGGACAAATCAATGAAAAGCCCACAATTGGAATAGTTATTGATCATGTGTGCATAGAGAATGTGATCACTGAGGAATTTTTGTTTTGTGCATGAAATTTATCAAGATTCTTATGAACAATAGAAATCATGGATAAAAACCATGATGGTTTTGCTCATCCTATGATAGGTTTGATAACTCTTCCATTAAAAATTTGACCAAAACAATTAGATGTATTGTTCTCCATCATCCCAACATCAAACCAATTTTGTGTGAAGTTAGGCTATCCATGGCTACACTCCATGAATATCTTCTCGTTGGTTATTTTACAAGTGCTTGAATTCCCATTTGAAAATAAAATCTTTACAATGCATCATAGTGGGTTTAATCCTTTGTCTTCTTGTGGAAACTTTTCACTAGACTTCTTTTGGCCTTAACCTATGAAACCAATTCCACCTCATGAGGATTTCTTTTTTAAATCATACCAAAATTTTAAGGAAAAACACATAGTGGAGCTATCCCTTATCAACCTCCCACCTAAAAATGATAGGTCTATGATTGTTCCCTCTACCCCAATTTTTGTGGATAAACCTATGGCTAAAGTAAAAAACTCTTCCAAGTAATCAAGGTGAATGTGTTGTCATTTTGTCACCCATATCCTACAAGAGGCCAAGAGATAACTGTGCAATTCCCTTTGTACCTCCCAAAACAAAGCAAGTCTATAAAGCAAAGATAATGGTTTTCCAACCCTCAACGGTCTCTTCAGTTCCCCCCCTAAGGAAAGAAGAGAGACCAATGGTTGAAAAACCCACTCATACACCTTCACAAGTTGAAAACCATGCATGAAGAAACCGAAATGCTAAAGAAAGTAGACATAGACATCGTGCTATTGCTCGTCAATTAGAATAAAGGAATAAAACAACACCTCAAAACCAGACACCAGTCCAAACAAAGAATAATGATTCACCACCTTCACCAAAACATGAAACTTGTATATCTCCACCAAAACATAAACAAGTACAATGGATATTGTCATAAAAACTTTCTTGTGATTAATTTGGATTTTGATGATGAGATTGCTAAGATTGATGAAGAAGTGCATAATGAGAGTAATGTCTTATTTTCATTCTATGAATTTAGATGGGGGCAACTGTGATCATGATCCTCCTAATGAGAGTGAATCACCACATGTTGAACTTGGTGATGCTCCTACTACGACACTTTATGTAGTCCCCTTGGCTAGTTTTCGTCTTCCTTATCTGATGAGAAAGATTGGGATGCAAACAACCTACTTCAAGTTAGCTCACATGTGAAGTACTTCTTTTGTATGTTTTATTTCTATGTTCTTTGTGTTTGAATGAATGTAATGTGATCCCTCATATCATGTTGTTTGGTGTTTCTTTGTATTTGTGACCTTTCTTTGGATGACCCTTGTTGCTTTGTTGGCACAAAGATACAAAGGAAACAAATCTGTCATGACATTCTTCTATTTGTATCTTCATTCTTCTATGTTGTACACTTTATTTTTTTCTTGTTTTTTTCCTTTTGGGGACGATGAAGGCTTTGAGACATTTAAGTCTCTTCCATGTTGACCCAAAAGTTGTTTTCATCTCTGTGTGTCATTCTTCCATTGTGTTTTTTGTTCCACAAGTATTTGGGGAATGATGTCAATTTTGAACTCTATTATATCATTGTAACAAAGACATATGCTGACCTCAAACTTGTGGATCCCTTCAGTGTTTATCTATCTTTGTACACCTAAAAATGTATTGAACGCATCACACCTAATATTGCCTATCAACATCATTTTTCATCTAATTCATCTAATTTCTCTATTTAATTAAATAATGCCAATTGTTTAATTAAATTCACCATTTTTCCTCTATTAATCTAGTAATTAATTTTATTTGATTAATTCATCATCCTTACACTAATTTTCCTCGCATTTGATTAAATAATGCAAATTGTTTAATTAAATATCATAAATCCCACTTTAATTAAATAATGTAAATTGTTTAATTAAATACCTAAATTCCCTCACCTTGCACAATTTAATTATTAAATTCACTAATTTTCACTCCTCAAAGAATATTCTTCCAATTCAAACTTAAATATTTCCCACCAAATGGAAATATCTCCAAAATTCTCCCTAAAATCATGGGTTTGCATTTGTCTCAATCAATTTAAGCCCTTGATTAAGATCATCGATCCATGTCATTATTAAATCTCATCCATTGACTTGATCTTTGATCCAGGTCATTTCCTCTCATTCAATTATTTCGATTGATTAGCCAATTTGATCCTAACCATTGATTCATCCAAAAAGTCTATAAATGGTTATCATTTTACATGAGTAGGCATTCACGAGCATTCAAGCAACCATATTATGCAAAAATTTACTCTCACCCTTGAGATCAATCACCATTCGTGAATCAACATTGCTATCCATTTCATCAACCAATTGAAGCTTTGCATCATTCTCACCATGGATTAGGCTTGTTGAGAATTCCACACCAATCCAACCCCAATCCACCAATGGGATGAGGTTTGCACATGTTTGATTAGGTGTTTCATTTGGAATTGTTTGATCATTTCATGTTTTAATGCATCTTAATTGATATTTACAACAATTTTATTAGAATGTGGGTTTTATTAGGTCAAGTGCTTTGTTTCTTAGTTGATTCCTAGCTTAATTGGTTTAATTAACTTTCCATGTTCAGAATCTTGTCTATCACAATGCATTTGATGGCAACCCTTCATCTTAAGGCAACTTTATTTGGAAACATCATTGGCATAGGGCTTTCCTGGTGCTGAAGCACCCAAGCTCATTAGGAGTCAGTTGAGGAGTCAGGAGAGTGCAAGAGACATGAAGGTTTTTCCATCATTCCAAAGCATCAATTATGATGTATTGAATCCTATAATGGCATTTGGCATGGCTGAGAGAAATTGGAAGATCAAAAGTCCTAAGGGTCCTGATAAGGACACTAGGACCAAAATGCTTTGTAAATGGAAAAATAATGTTCTAGGAGGTTAGGTAGGTTTATTATGATTTAATTTTGTCAAATAAGATTGGATAGTAAGGATCCAATAGTTTTTGGATAGTAGAGTTTAATAAATTGTAAATTGGAAATTCAAATTTTTGAATTCCAACATTGGGCAGGAAAGTAGTTTTTTGATGTTTTAATCACTTTAATGTAAACTAATCAATCCAAAACGGTTTGAGAAGTTGGGGAAAGGTTATTCAAGGCCATAGAATTCATTTGTACGGAGGTTGGGTTGCTGGTACGGATTTTGTACGGACTGCTACAGGAAAAAGCAAAAAAATAGCAATTTCTTGCATTTTTCTTGTGCTCTTTTGATGTTTTATTGATTTCTATTGAATATCTGTTTAGTAGGATGGTTTAGGGACTTGTATCAACTTGTTTTGAAGTCATTTGAATGTCCTGAAAGTAACAACAATCAATTCTTTGTATATTATTTATGACTGTCCTCAAGAAAGTGCAGATTTTTCACTAAATTTGAGGTTTTTCATGGATGATTGATCCATTTCAAGGTAAAATGTTGTTGTGACCTGTGAAATGGATCATTCCTAACATGTATCATATGTATTTGATAAACTAATGTGCAGGAAAGAGGAATATTAATTTGTACACCAAGATTGGACAATGCAAAGTGCATGAGGATGGGGGCTAAGGTATAGCAACAGGAGATCTGCCTTAATAAGGGGCAAGTTGTTGAGTTTGGATTGATTTATTATGTTGATCTAATGGTGAAAAGTCAAAGAGAGGGATTTGGAAGTGTTTGGAAGGCCAAGATCCAGAAGCCCTAGTTTTTTAGGCAAGTTAAGGGGTTTTGTGTTTGAGCATGTTAGATGTGTCATAGAAGCCTAAAAACTTGGAATCCTTGGTTTTGAGTCATTTTAAGGGACTTTTGAAAGTTTCACGGTTAGGGGATAAGTTTAGAGGGGGGTTGCTTTGGAAAAGTGGGCTAATTAGGCCTAGTTTTTGAGACAGCAGATTTTGGAAGGGTTTGTCTGAAGCAAGTGATATCAAGGTTTGGCTATGTTATTTCTCATCACAAACCACACTTGAAACAGTCATTATATTGGAGGTTCCTTTGGAAATTTTGAGTGCAAAGTAAAAAATCCTTTGCTAGAGGCCTAGTTGGGCTAGTAGCCTAGTTAAGGTGAAAAATTGGTTTTGTGTCTAAGTCAAAGGGTTGGGCTTTGAAATCATTCAAAACAAGTTTGTTTGGGTCTCTTAAGATTGTTCCTAGGGTTTGGATCCATAAGGAAGGCAAATAAGTCATTTGGTGCATTATTGAGGTTTGTCTCCATCAGAGTCCTTGAAAGAGTGGTTGAGATTGTGTCTTGCAAACCTTGAGAACTTTGTGTTTCTTTCAAAGTCCCCGACCCTCTGCATCATTTCCAAATAGGCTCACATGTCCTTATCACATGGCATTTATTTTTTTTCTACTTTAAAATAATCACTTGCAACATTGTGTTTTGCAATTTCTTTAAAGTGGGGGCATACATTAGCATTATCACATTGACATTTTTTTGCTTCACTTTTTTCATGAGCATTGAACCTAGTGGTGCATTGACATTGACATTTTTTGCTTCACTTTGTTCACATGCTTTGAACTTAGTGTAGTGTTAGCATAGCATCTTGATCATTTTGTGACACCTTATCAAGGTTATCAAGGAGTATAACTCTTGGTTTGGTTGACATGAAGCACACCTAGTGAAATGCAGTCCTCACTAGACCTTGTGTGTTTCTCATTTTGCCACCTTGTTATGGGTACACCTAGTAAACCTAGTGTGTTTCTCATCCTTGTCTTGGGGGCTCACCTAGTGAAAAGCGGTCCTCACTAGCCCATGTGCCTTCTAGTTTATGGTTCACCTAACAAATATCGGGCTTTGCTATTGTGAGTCATGAACGCCTTTTGGTGTGGGTCTTAGCACGATACAACTTGTTAATCCATGCATACCCGCCTTTTTGCATTCGTTTTGACATTGTATGTTTGTGTACGTTGTCTTGTACATTGTCTTGCTGCATTTCACATGTGTGAGTTCCGTTGTGCCTATGGAAAAACACTAGTTTTTTATATTTAAGAGCACAAAATGTCGAAATTAGCTGAAACAAATCTAATGAAAGAAATAGAAATGTAAAAGAAAAGAAAAAATATTGCTCGTGCGAATTACAGCCATATTTTTGTTCAATATGCATACTGGTAACCATAGTTGACCATTTAGGAATGATGCGTAAAAAATTATAGCCAAATGGAGATACCATAAATAGACAAATGGCAATGGATTATGCACAATTAGATCAGATCAGAGACAAATAAAAATACCAAATATAATTGATGATAATTAAAATGTGACTTAACACCCTTGATCCACAATCGGTTCTCAATAACTTGTTGGAATATTATTTTTTGAAGGTCTAGAGAGAATAATAAATACTCACAGAAGTGGAACCCAAATCAATCCACACTATGTTCAGGCACAAATAAAATGCAGCAATCAAGCCACTTGAAATTCTTAAAACCCATACGTGTCATTTCACAGGGTAGGAACCACACCTTGTGGACAAATACAGACTCCTAGCTAACTAACAATACGAAACTGTTGTTTTAATACAGTTCAATAGTAGACATCGATTTTCTGAACCTACAAAAATGCATCCTTCTCAAGAAGCTTCAAAACCCCCTTCTGATTGTTCAATTTAGCAATATCTATGGGAGTCTTTCCATCCAAATTTTGAAGTGTCCTGCAGAAAGCACAAAAATATCTAGCATGTACAAAGGATTGCTCCACATATCCATATTTCAAGAAATCAAGCATACACAGCAGCGCCATTCTTCAATAGAAGTTCTACACACTCCTTGCGTCTGTAGCCAGCTGCATAATGAAGGGCGGTATTCTTGTTCTTCTCAAGGGCATCAACAATTGCTCCAGCTTCAAGAAGTACCTCAGCACATTTAAGAGGAGAAAAGCAACACTTTGCCCATGTCCTAGTTTATTGCAATGGTTGAGATCACAAAACTTGAGCTTTCATGTCATTTCCTGGGTCACATTTTAGCATATTTTCCTGGTTTCTCCATGTTTTGTAACACCATATCTAGAGGAAATTTTAATGCAGAGAATACTTCCAAACTTGAACATTCTCCCATGTTTCCATGGTACATTTAGATGGATTTGCTACACAGTTATCTAACGCAATTTGGGTAAAATAGTGTCTGAATGATGTGGAAATTCTCTATAATGTACCTATGGTGGATGATGAAATTTATTGCAACTCTTGCATCTCTCTTCCTTAAGGTTATTAAAGATCCAAAATGATTCATTTGAAAAGGGGATGAAAAAATGGAGAAAAAGAATAGTTGCAGAACTAGTAGAATAATGTTATTCACAAGCAGCAGTAAGGTTTCAGTTTTTAGATATAGGTATTGTATTTTTATGGCTATTTTGATGTGAGTTTATCTAAATTGCTTAATAGCGAGCTTAAGAGTTTTTATAGAGATATAAGAGAAGTGATGAAGGCAAATATTAATCCTCGTATTCTGCTCTCAATAGCTCTTGTGTAGGTTCAACTTGGTGCCATTCATCACTTTTATTGTCATTATGAATCTTTGCTTTATAGTGTTCTTGTGTTGAATAACTTTATGTTTTTTATAGGTTCCTTTCTAAATTTGAATTGTATCTCATGTTTTATTGTTTGTGTTGGGTTTTAAGCTGGGTTCTTCACGGTTTCATAGACTAGTGGTGGGAAATTGTGCCTAGTCTGTGAAGGGATATTTTTTATATTAGTGATTAAGAATTAATTTCTCTCATGCAAGTTAATGTATGATCAATAATGGAGGGTTAGGCATTAAATACGAAAGATGTTTGAATAGTTTTCTTAGATGGGTGTGTCAACTTTGATGATTCAATTTTAAAATTGTGTGCTCGAAAGCTTGGGGATAGACAACTTTTGTGGAAGAATATTTAGTTAAAGATTTCACAAAAGAGGCTCTGTACAACAAGAGCAATAGTATTTAAAAAAAAAAAAAGAGAGTATTTTTGCATCTACAAATTTTATAGAGGTTAGCAATTGAATTTGTGGAAGGACAAGAATGGGAAGCGATTTTTGTTAGTGCAAATAGTGTCATAATATAACGAGTTAGTTGTAATCACTTTCTAGATTGACCTATTCACATTTTCTTAAGCTTAATTAGGCTATTTTAGAGTTTTGTCTGACCTCATGTGGTTGAGACATGTGTCCTCACTTTGTGAGACGCCTCTTGCATGTACACTTGCCACTCACATAACACTATCATGTTAGTTAACAAGAGTTTCATCATTGGAGGGGTAACAATCATTGTGTTCAACTTGCCTACCTTCACCACCTTTCTTATATAAGCTAGGTTACTTTGTACATTCAAATCAACTCTTTGATAATGTCAATTAGGTTTATTGTGTGCATATAATTTATGGAAATTTCTTGATTTTTTACTTTATGATCTTGGAAATTACAACATTATATAAAACCTTGCAAGCAAATCCCTTCCCAAAATCTTACTCTAGCCTAATCTAAAATTCTATACAATTTGATATTCGTGTAATAGTGATCTTTGTTTGGGTGTGATCTCAGATTATGTTTGGGATTAATGTGATTCACATGCACTTGTGTGATTTCATTGAGGTTGATCTCTTTTAGAGATAGGTATTGTGATCTCATTGTGGGGTTAATATTTTGGAGCAACTGTGTGTTTTGTTTGCAGAGGAAATCGATTGGAGGAATTCATTGTGTAGAGCAATCTATTAAGTGATCTCATGCAAATTAAAGTAGTTTGAAGGCCAAAGAAGTGAGTCCATTTATTAAGGTCGACTTGCACTAGTGTCAAAGAGTTTGATTTCTATCATCAACCTCTCTTGCCACAACAGTTGCAAATCGCGCCTCTATTAACATAGACATGTTTAAAACCATATATATAGAGACGCACACCTCTGTCAACTTCTTCATAGCATGTTTCTCTTCATTGTTCATTGGATTTGTTAAACATCAATGGCGTCAAAATTTACGTGCTCATAATTCTGCCTAACGTGTTAATCGACCTACAAATTTAGAGGCATTTCATCGTTGTTTGGCAAGGCTCGACTTCATGCATAGACATCTGCATTGTATCAGCCATCACCTTGCTCAAGCCAAAGGAAATTGAGACTGGACTCGGCCTTGTGCCAGTCTCATCGACCAACATTGATCTACGCCACATTCCCTCTTACGCTGCCTTTATTCAACATTCAAACATCCCATCCACACTTAGCACAACAATAGGCAAAGATTTATCTTGGGTGATATGTTGCAGGTATACATTCTGGTGTGGGAGTTTCCAGCCTACTTACACTTGCAGTGACACAAGTTCGACCTTTTCATAGCTAGTTTAATCTGTAATGTTCCCTACTTGGAGGATGTGTGAATCTGTCTTAAAAGACGATTACATATCATAAAAACGTATGATAGAAAAGCATGATAGGCGCTAGAAAAATTGTTCATCACAAGTAAGTCGAAAGGCAGGTTCACACCCCCCTTGGCCCCAAGTGCACGGAACATCCCACCAAGACAATCCCATCCAACTTAGGGTTGGCATACTTACAATGTGAGAACCTATACATTATTCATCCCAATTAAGTCCAAGGGTGGGCTCATCCCTCCATTGACCCCAAGTGGACAAAACATCCCACCAAGACAATCTCATCCAACTTGAGGTTGGTGTACTTAATGAGAGAACCTATACCACTCTTCCTTAACATGTTTCCTTCCCAACCTTATGCATGATTGCTTAAAGAAAAGAATGATGTTAATAATAGTATAAATAGATTCACTATTTACTTATCTACCAATTTAAGCATAACATATCTTTACTCATTGCATATTAATAATTATAAAATTATCTATATATGTATACATATTTGTATGCCTGCCAAGATTAGATATTAATTGCATATACATTTAATTGCATGCCAGTTATTTATTATACTATTGGTTGTTGTTTCTCTAAGTGCATATATTTATTTCTGATCTATTTGATTTCTCAATCTGCTTATTTATTCCTAATCTATTTGAATTTTTAATCTACTTATTTATTCTAGATTGATCCCCATTGATTGGTGTTTTCACCAAAAAAGTTAACCTCCCTTATGTATCTTTCATTTCTTGAAAGTCACACATCTTCTTTATTAATGTCTTTTTAGAAGAGTCACATCTATTCCTTTAATCCCTTGATCTGATACATTAATTTAATTTTTATTTAAATATAATTAATTCCAAGGGATTGCTACCCTTTGAAACACTCCTTAAATGCTTTCCTTTTCCCAATATAGTTACTGTTCATTAACGTTAATGTATGTTTCATGTGGATGGTTGCCTTTGTTGTTAATAGTCATTGCCTTTTCAAAGACTCTTAATTGTTGTTCTTATAATCACTGTTCTTACTTGTTAATTGCTGTCTTAATAATAACTTCAATCGCTGCCTCCTTTTATAAATTTTAAAAGCTGTTTTTAATAAATACATTTGGCGTTGTTCTATCTTATATTTATTAATTGTTGTTCAAAGAAATATGGTTGCTGCATATTTTCCTTCAATATATATATATATATTCATGTTTACATATTTTATATTAATATAATATATATGTTTCTTATTTTACTATTATATTTATAAATTGAATTTATTAATAATACATTTATTTTTATATTATATATTTTTAATATTTATGGTATTATATTATAATGATTATAGTTATAATAATATTTATATTTGTATTTTTGATATTTTTATTTTTATTTATTACATTTCTACGTTTGATTTTTTTATACTTTAATGTTACAATTTAATCATAATGGGAACATGACATAATCTTAAGCAAATAGAAAAATTTTGAGGAATCTTCCATCAGCCTTTTAACAAGGCATTAAACATCTCCTTGAGGGTCATGTTTCCTGTGGAATGTGGCGAGTCTATTTATTGTAGTTGTTTAAAAGCACAAATCTTTGAGTGGCATATTTATTGGTGTGATTGTTTCTGAATTAAGACATCAACAAGTGTACACCTCCCTCCAAGCCCCACAAGGCCTCATATGCCACGTACAACAGTAAGGTCAATGGTCCCTAAAAGAATTGATCAAACCTCCTATTAACTTGGTAGTGCTTTCTCAGCAGCTTTCTTAGCATTAATTGTTATTTACTAGTATTTTAATTACTAACATTTTATGTAACTATAATTGCTATTTCCAATTGTTAATAGCTAGTAGTTAATACTTGTAATTTAGATTTGCTCGGAAGAGCTTGTAAAGGGGTCTCTTTTTCATGTTTGCATAATTTTCAAACGGGAAGTCAAAAATTTGATTGTGAAGTCATTAGAAAGTTCTTTTTGTTTCAGAGACTTTAGAATCGTGATGATTGAAAATTTGTATTGTTTAAACACATATTTCGTCTTTTCTTTTAAAAATAAAATTTTAAGTTTGTAAGTGCAAATTAGGAAAACAAGATGTAACTTTGATTAATTATTCAAATCGAGTATTTCTTTTGTGAAAGTGAAAATCACTTTTCCATTTGATTGGAAATGATCACACTAAATTATAAAGTGTCATTATTCGTTCCACTAAAAAATTGTTATGTGCACTAAAACATATAAAGTGTCAATTCATGGGGGGTCAAATATTGAATCAAGGGGGGGTGATCTTGAGGTGTTTCTTTGAGCACTTATGTGAGTTGTGTTGTGAGCACTTCCACAATTCCCATAAGTCATTTCATTCAGCACTAATCATTTAGGAAGAGTCATTTGAGTTGCGTTGTTGAGCACTTCCATGAGTT
>VDFB02023928.1:341613-395277 GCA_007258455.2 Sequoia sempervirens
CACTTAGCATAACACTTCTTGCTAGCCAGTAGATCCATGTGGCTCATGAGTGATGTGGCATAACACAACTTGCTAGTCCAATGGAGCCATGTGTTGGGTCATGAACTTGAGCACCCTTTTTAACATGGCCACCTAGCATAACACACCTTGATTTCTAGTGGAGTCATGTGTTTCATTAGTGTTTAGCATAGTGCACCTTTATAGCCTTGTGAATCCATCATATTACATGGACACCTAGCATAACACTACTTGCTAGCCAGTAGATCCATGTGGCTCATGAGTGATGTGGCATAACACAAATTTCTAGTCCTCATGGGATCATTTTGTATTCGATGGATGACATTTGGTATTTGAGACAATTTAAGACTGAGGTCTCTTTGCCTTACCGAATCGAATCCCTTTATTAATAAACTTTTGTTTTAATGTCTTTTGTGTGTGCCTTACTCGTGTTTACATTGTTTTTTCATCTTATTTGTGTTCATTTTTTTGTCATTTATATTTTATGTTATGTTGTGTGTTTTCATCATATATGCTTTGTGTTTTCATTATGTATGTTTGTGCATGTTATCTTGTTGCATATCATACATGTGTGTGTTCCTTTGTGCTTGTGTTGGTTTGTCATGGGGATCTTAGATTTTAGGGGCTTGTTGTATCCCCTAGATCCTTTGTCATCCTATCACTTCAAAATTTGGACAATTGAACCCCTCTTGACATACATTTTTCTACTTTAGTGTCAGCTTGAGCATAAGTTCGTACTCTCACTAAATTGGGGGCTAAATGTGGCATCATAAATTGTCGCCCTTGACAATTTCACACTATTTTTCCCCCCTAAACTATTGAGCCTAATTAATTGACCCCCTAATTTCCTACATTATGCATTTTATAGCCCATTTGTACCAGTTTCTAAGAAATTGCAAGCATTGAACAAATGCATCCAATTGATATTTTGCCCCTGACACTTAATTTAATTTCCTAGAAAATAGGGTTAGGACCCATACACCCTAGGGCATATGGGTCCTCCTATTTTTTTAGGGACCAATTTTGGATATGTCAATGTCAGCATTTTAACATTCAAAATTCAACTTGCAAATGTCAACTATCAAGATTCAATTTTTGGGAAATCAGAAAAATGTCTATAAATACCTAGTCTTTTCAGCATTTGAAACTAGAAGGAGAATTAATGAGGAAGAACTATTTTAAAGAGAAATTCAAGAGAAAAAATTTAGAGATTTATTGAAGCAATTCAAGATCCTAACATCATGTGAGTTCATATGTGTTTATATTATCATTATTTGTGAAGGTTAACCCTTGTTGTAGGTCTCTAAGAAATTTAAGCATTCAAGCAAGCAAGATCCAAGACCTTGAATTCATGTGTATGATTTCAATCCTTCAAGGAAGACATTGAAGGGTGGTGAGTTGTGGCACTTTTTTAATTCATCATGCCTTCCTATCAATTACCCATTTTTATCACTGGCATTGCCATTGTGGAAGTGGAAACACTAGCATGTGGTTTGACTAAGGGAAGCCCCTAATTGGCACAACCCCTTCACTCTCTTTAAATGTGCAGGTTTTGGGATTGGATAATATTGAAAGAAGTTTGGAGGAAAATCATCAATTGTTGCATTCAAATCCCTATACCTTGTCAACTCATGAAAACTCACCAATATAACTATTTGACTACATTCTAAGGACTTTGAAATTAGGAATCAAAAGCTTGGATCTATCATCAAAGAACTATAGAAACAATTTATGGACACCCCTATGGGGACTCATATGCCCTTGGGTGTCTTTCTGCCTATATTTAGACCAACATCAACTTTCTTAGGTAGGTACACAATCCCCTACAACTCCCGGATATGCCTACAATTGATTATTTCAGTTTATCAATTGTCATATTATTTTATTTCTCATATTAGGGCATATAGTCTAATTAGGATAATCCTATTAAATCAATTCCAATCCATTTCCCATCCCTCAAAGAAGTAGATCCAGGTTTGATTAGCTCACCTTCATGGTTGAAATTAAATCTATACACCTTGTTGATCTCCATCTTAATGAAACCCTATAGAAAGGCCTTGAATCCTATTGTTCTAATCATTTAAACTTTAGGATCTTTTTATGTTTCAATATAGGATATATATATATGGATGAAGCATGATGAATAAATTATATGACATGCATAAGAAATAAAAATACATGAATATATGATATGAATGTATAAATTAATTATAATTTGGTTTCTACTTATTGCATATCTAACTTCTCCCTTTTTTATTGCATCACATCAAGGTTGACTACATATAACCAAATATTAAACCTTAGATCTCGGTCAAGGTTTTTTTTTCAATGTTTGGTTCCATTGTGGGCGCCTTGGTTGTTGTTGCATAAGGAGGGAGATAATTCCAAATAAATTAATTAATATTGAAAATTTAAGAAGTGAATTTTTTGGATTTTTTTTAATTTATTTCAATGGGAAAGAATGGACAAAGAGTGAAGAAAAAAATTAATATGTGAAAAGAATATTTTAGAAGAAATAGAAAAGGAAAATAGTTTAATAAAGGATTTAAAATATCAAAATTGTAAGTTGGAAATAATTTATTGGAAGAAACGTTGAAGGAAAATAATTGTCTAAAGTTTAAGACTATGTTATATGATACTCCTTGTGATACATATGCTTCAAATTATTCATTTGATGAATCATTTGATAAATGCAATATACAACTAAAACTTCTTTTGAAAAAATCAATAATGATATTTTTGATTCTACAAGTCTTGATAGTTGTGATGATAATGACAAAGGATGTTGTCCAAAGGATGTTGGATAAAAGATGAAAAGAAGGGTGGGATATGCAAGAAATTTTTTTAAATATCTCATTATACCATTTGTGAGGTTAAATAATGAAGGTCCAAGAAATATAAAAGAAGATTATGTTACAAGTACAACAAGTTCTAACAAATCTATTCCATAAATGGATTGTTCTCATTGTCATAGGAAAGTACATAGAAAATAAATATGTTGGGATCTTCATCTTTTTAGCCTTTGTGGATTGAAGAATCATTATGAAAAATGAGTTGGAATAAAAAATGGAAGAAGGAATCTATGATAGAATGTATAGAAAATTCATTATGGATGGATTGATGCATATAACTGGCAAAAGACAACATATATGTTTAAGAGGTTGTACAAGAATAAATATTCATATGTAAAAAATGATAGAAATCAAGAAAATTTTAAATGTTTGAGTAGAGATAGAACAAGCCAAGGGGGTGCTACTAAGGAATAAGTACTAGCCCTAAAGGAACAAGACACTAAATTGATGGCATAGAGAAGGGAGGAGATCCAAAAATACATGATTGTTGGGACAAATTAGGGAAAATTCTTGGGAAATAAAATGAATAAGGGATGTAACATGAATAAAGTAGTTTAAAAATTAAGGTATGGAGAATAAATTAGAGGAAGAAAAAGGAGAAAGAGAAGGAAAAAGGTAGTTATAAAAAATGTTTGGAGATCACCAATTTGTAGAATCATTAAGGCTATAGTATAGGGACCTAGATAAAATATTGTTTTTTAGGATTGACTATGAGCGCGCCAAGGAGAGTGTTGTTGAGTACACCAATGGGGGTATTGCTGAAAAGGAATTAGAGCAAGCCAAAGTGTCTATGAATAAATAGAGGTAGAGAAAAGGTAAGGTCCCTAGAATTGATGGGTCATGAGGAAACTATGGAGAAACCCTACAAAATTGAAACACCTTATATATTTATGATATAAATGTGGAAATAAAAATAGAAATGAGGAAAAATTTAAATAAAGGGAAAAGTAATAAAGATTAGAAGAAAATAAATCCCAAAGTATACAATCTCCTATATTAAGAGACCATGAGTAAACTACCCTCTTTGATCACATGTCATCCTTAGTGCCACTTATAATGAAGAAAACAAGGAAGAATATATTGATAAATAGTTGAAAAGATAATAATAAGAAAGGAATATAAAATATGGATATAAATATTAGTTCCTATTTTAAAACAATGACGAGATAGAGTGGAAAATACTTAATGATAAAAATTAAAATCTTGGTATGGTTATCCCAAATATGTTGGAATTGGAGATGTTGAGAATTATCTAGAGAATATGAAGAAAGAAGAATCATATGAGGAGATTATAATAAGGGAAAATACTACAATGGAAGCATGTCACAAAAACAAAGAGGCATACTAAAAATTTCCACTCACATAGATGAACCATAGAAAGGAAGGAAATCATGAAGGATACAAGTGGTTCCACCAAGTTGTCTTGAGAGCAAGACAATGTTTTAGGATTGGGGAGAATTTTGGTAGAATATAGAGGGCTCTAAGGCACATCATAGGTCATTCGGGTCATTTATAGACTCATATGTCCATTATATACCACTTAAATAACCTCTAATATGCCTAATAAGCTAGAAAAGTGTAAAATATCATGAGGGAAAGGAAATTTGTGAGAATAAGATAAGTGTTATTATGAAAGGATATGATGGAAAGGCATTAAGAGGCTATATAAAGAATAAAATAGTGAGAGATAAGAGTGTGAAAGAGTGTGGAGTAATATTGATCAAATATATATAAGAATAAGCAAGTGTTGGAGATATATATATATATATATATATATATATATATATATATATATATATATATGGATGAAGCATGATGAATAAATTATAAGACATACATATGACATAAAAGTATATGAATATATGACGTTATGAATGTATAAATTCATTATAATTTGTTTATACTTATTATATATCTAATTTCTCCCTTTTTATTGCAACACATTGAGGTTGACTACATATAACAAAATATTAAACCTTAAAGACTTCACTCTGATCAAGGTTTTCCTATCAATGGGCCAAAAAAATTCCAAATTCATCCTCCATATAATTTTTTGTTATGGTATTATCTCTATTATTATCACCAATAATAGAAAATGCTTTAAAATCCATGAGGTGTGAGACCTCTATAACCAAATCCGCATCAAACACAAGTGGTCCACTCTTTATTATTAACTGGAGATAGTGGACAAGCTAATGCATCTAAAAAACCCTTATCAAAATTCTTCAAAAAATTATAAATAATCTTCGTTGTGAATGGAACTTCCAAATCAACCTCGGCCCTATTGGTATATCACACAAGCATTCATACCCCCATAAGATCCAACAAATTTTACCTCATCTTTGGTAAATAATTCATCCTACCAACCAATAACAATCTACCTTTTGTGCGCATCTCTTTGCATGAATTCATTACAAATGAATAATATAAAGTGGCATGGTTGTATAAATTGGAATTTATTGATGAACACTGGCTCAATATGCTAAATCACCTCAAAATCATACTGATGTAGGTTCTAGCATAGTTACAATAAGTGACTCAAAACCAAATAGTTTTAATTTTATGATCTTGTTCTTAAATAAAATTAGAAGAATAAAAATCAATACCATGAGAAAAAATAAAATTTTGAACCAAATCATATGGGTTCTTATGTCATCATTGCTAAATATAAATAAAATGCATCCAAGTTAGAGGAACCATGCACATTTTGTGTGTCAAGTGGTTCAATGCCTAATTTATTAGCATTAGTTTTAAAAAGATCCAAGTCTAAAATATATATTCAAAAAGTAAAGGGAAAAATCATCCTCTAGTTAAAAGCATGTTTATGACATATTGAGCAAGTACCATGATGAAAACTCGCTTGTAGAAATTATATGTAAGCAATTAATTTCTATTATCCACAAGCATCAATTACACTTGAATGAAAGTTAAAGTACAATTCGCCTCTATATATTTTATATAGTTCATTTGCATATTTTCAACATTCATCCACCCATATCGTCTTTTTCCTTTTGTAAAGCTTTGTCTTACATCATGATTCATGCTTTGAATAAGTACAATGATTACACCTAATAACAATAGTTGACATAATGAAATATCCCTTATCATTAATAGTGACTATAAAACATAAAAAAACACACACTTAAACACCTCACCATCCACTACATTTTAGTAAAATAATCTCTTGTCACTCACTCATTTTTTTATTTACTCTCCCCTTGATTAAATGCTTTTTCAAGTTTATACCCATAATCCCAAGAGATATTTCACCCCTAAAAGTTGACATCACTACCCACAATCACAACAATATACAACTTGGTTTTCAACTTAACAAGAACAAAATATTTATGTATGTTCTTGTTTATTTTAGTCTTATTTAATTTTATGTGCTTTTATTTTCAATCCACAATATACTCTTCCAATATTTTCATGGTCCATTATGTCATATTGTGTTTTTATGATATGTTTGTTGGGGCATCTTTAATATTTACCTTTTTGGCATGCATGTATGAGTCGATCCTTCATACATATGATAAAACGGAAAGGTTTCATATGTTATATCAAATTTAGGTTGCTTGATACATTTGATTTTTTTCAAAATCATTGGCATGTACCTATGTACAAATCCCATAACCTTTTTTCTAACTAACTATCCAAGGTGACCACCTATTCTCACCCCTACAATTTTTCTCAACCCTCTTGCCCCTTTCCATGTTGGCTTAAATTATTTTTTATCCTATTTCTCCTTTCAAGATCTCATTCTCATTATTTGCACTTTATTTCTTCTTAAAGGGCATCCATCCATAATCCTTAATTCATCCTTAAATATTTGGAGCGTCTTAAATTCAAAATCCAATCAATCAATTGATCAAGCAATTCCCTAATTCAAAAATGTTAGAGTAATCATGCATTAACTAATAATTAATTACCCTTTAATTGATTACTAGACTAATTTATTCTCATGCACTTAAGCTAAACTTAGGAGTTCTTTATTAAGTTAACTAAGTTATTTTCTATGTTAACTGAAGTGAGAAATTATTAGGGTTGCTCCTATATAGCACTTAGCCCATCTCTTTGGTTACCTCTCTTGATATTTCACTTCTTTTCTCGACTCTCAACTTTTGAGAAATTTTGTTTTCCTTGAAGTTTCTTGAGGTTCTTCTATAGTTTTTTCTTGTTGATGGATATTGCACATATTGTTTGCAAATCTCTTGCATGGAAGGTGTCTTTGTTCGTTGTTTGATCCTATAGCTTGTGGTTTGTAGATTTTTCACAATTCTAACAAAAAATCTCAAGCATAAATTTTTCACTATCACCATCCCACCATGGTGCTAATGATTCTATTTTCTTCAAAAAAATATTACTTATCTTGGTATCAATGACTTTTAGTCACAACACTTTGAAAAAGGGGGAAATGAAGATACATAAAATTATCCTAATGTCATTCTACACTTGTGTTTCATTATACTTAATTAATCTAATATGCTACTAATTAATTAAATGGTCATATTATTTAATTAATCTAGCTCATCACCAACTAATTAAATAAATGTTATTTAATCATTCTAACCCAATGGGTGTGTGGAAGAACTTGAGTCTACTTTTTGGCCAAAAAATGGAAGTGTTTTTCCTAATTTTTAGAATTTGTCACACTTGACCTAAAAAGTTTAAGCACTCATAGATTTTTTCTTAAAAAAAGTTAGTAATATGAAATGTACTACTTGAAGTCTAGTTTCCAAATATATAATGTATTTTAATACCCAAATGATCATACAAAGTGATTTTCAATAGGCATGTCTAAAAAACACTATTTAAAAGTCCAATTTTTTAGGACCATACCAAGCATGTGTACGTCAACCATATTTTGATCTAAATAAAAGTATTTTTTTTAATCCTTTTGAGAAAATATTTGTAAGGCACTGAAGATTGTTTAGGATTTTTTTTGTAATTTTTGTTTTAATATTATTTTTTTATTAATTTTTATTGGTTGTAATTGATGTTTTGAAAACCTCTTATGTACATCAAGCATAGGTAGACCTAAAATTACTTTTTATAATTATTTTTTAAAATTGAAAAGAATTGTTTACATATAATTTGTTTTTCAAAAAATGTAAAAAATATATATATATATTAAAAAATAATAAAACCTATTATTTCAATTTTATGGACCAATTTCATCAATAAATATTTGCAAAATAGAAAAATTTATCCAATTTTTTTTTTAAAATTATGTTAATACCTGATATTTTGCACTTCTCCTAAATGAGCAAAACAACTAAGAAATATGAAAAACCAAATATCAAGGACACCTCAAGATTAGCCAAAAGAGTGATTCAACGAAAAGAATGCAAATAAGATAAAATACAAACACTTTTACCTCCCTTGTTGTTGATACCTCCTTGATTGGCCCTTGCTTGGAATTGATTGTGTGCTCCTTAGATGATGGATTGAGTGACTAAGATGCAAGATTCTATATGCAAGATGATTAACAAAGATGGTTGAATGATTGAAAAGGCTTGATGATTCAAATGGACAACATGTAGTTATCAAAATGCAAAGTGTTGGAAAGGAAAGAATTAAGCAACATAAGGTTGCCAAGTGAAAGTGTTTTAAGCCCTGCCTTGAGAGGAGGTATTATTTATAGGAATTTTGAGAATTCTCTAGAGGGAATTCAGCAGTCAAATTATTAACTCCAACAAGGTCAAGATGAAGAAGGAGCTGGGTGGGTTAGGGAACCCTCAAGCCTCTCATCTGCCAATGTGGAAAGAGGTGAAGTCAGGACTTCAGAGGATGTAAGGGTGGAGATGGTTGTCTAAAAGGAGGTGCATGGGAGTGGAAAAAGAACTGTACACCTTGAGGGGTGAGGTACTGAAGGGATTTCTTGTCCCCAAGTGGGAGGTGAAAAAGAGGCATTTAGGAATGCTGGAATTCATAAAATCCTAATAGGAAAAGGAAAGGAATGGTTTGGGGTCTCATGAATGGAATTAATTCACATTCCTAGGAGGATCTAGAGGATAAAAGTGGAGGCTTCCCAAAAGGTGGGACTTGGTCACATGTGGAGATTATGGGCTTAGATCCAAGGTTCTAGAAGCCTTGGAAGGATGGAATGTGAATTAAAAATTTACATAAAAAGGGAATCTAAGGAAGAATAAAAGGAATTAAAAATTTCCTTGGGAGAATGATTAGGAAGCAAGCAATCAATAATTAGAAAGATAAATAAGGATTGGAAGCCAACTTACATAAAAGTTGGAGGATGTGACACATCCCTATGTCAAGGGTCAGGCATGTGCACATCCCTAATGAAAAATTAGGAAATGGATTAAAGTTAGATAGAAAATGACATGTAGAATTGAAATAAATGCTATCTATTTATTTAATTTATTTATTCTAGAAAAGAAGGATTAAGAAGGAGGTATTTGGCGGAATTAAGACATGGGTAAATAGCCAATAATATTTGCTTAATTAGCTTCAGGATAAGAAGGATGTTTAGATGAAGAAGTGATAAATTTGGACAGAGTCAGGTATCCAAATTTGGATGTCTCTATATATTTGAAATCTACACAGTCTCATCTATAATGAGTTTTAATTTCATAAAATAATTCTAAAAAAGAAATTCAGCTAGATATTAACATAGTTAGATTTTTCTCTCAACATTGGCATGACCTTGTACTTGTAGGTCCAAGGCTAAGGGTTGTGTTACAATGTCTTTTTTGAGCCTAAATCGAAATAAAAAGCATGGATTGTGATTTTCAAACTACCTATTCTAAAAATGAATGGGTACCTATTTTAAAGCTAAAAAATGACACTTCCACTAAAAGTGGACCCAACTTCTTGCACTTACCCCAATGTCACATCTAATTAAATAATCTTACCTCTACTTTCATCCCACATCTAAATAATAATAATATTTATTAAATTCCAATTTCCACCTCAGATAGACAATTAAATTAAATAATATTTTATTATTTAATTTACCTATATTCCCTCCATTTTCATAAATAAATGACCAACTTATTCATTTTCCCTCCCTTTTTTTGCAACCATTTTATTTCTCTTTTTTGTAAAATTATCTCATTCCTTCTTGAATAAACTTAATCATGGTCATCCATCTTCTCCTTGGGCCAAGCAAATTCCTCTTATATATTCTCTGCCATCAATCTTCTAGAAAAATCCCCACCATTCATTATTTCTCCCAAAAAAATCATAAATGAAGGTGCAAGTTCCTCCAAGTTAATCAATCATCTTTGATAGGCACCTACTACAAGGTTTTTGGAGCAAGTACTTGATCAACTACATCCCAAATCCTTGGAGAAAATACACTTCACTATGGGATTCAAATGGTAACTTTGTTCATTTATTTGTAATTATTTAAATTCTATTATTTTCTTAATCATGAGATCTACAATTAGTTCATAATAGGAAGCATTTTTTTACATTTTATTTTTGGTTTAAGTTATAATATTCATGTTTATGTTGGAATTTAAAGTGTCTCAACCTTTGCAAACTCCCTATTTATTTATTTTATATTTTCCTTTAATTTATTAAAAATTATCATGTATTATTAAATTATTTCAATTAGCCTCACATGAAAATGGGGCATGGGATTTTGAGGTGGCCTTATTTTCTAAGTGGGTACTTTTTAAGGTGTTATAAGAGGTATTTAATATGGATAAATTTAGTAGATTTGGGATTCCTACTTTTTTGGGATCATATGACAGCCTAAGACAAAATCTTATGAGTGTGTAAGGTCCAAGAATAGAGGGAGTTATTGGGGATCTTGACCAACACTATGATGCATGCCATAAGCATGATTTGAGGACATTGTGAAGCCAAAAATGGAAAACTATATTTGGGGAACTTGTTGTGACATATGATAGGTGTAAGGAATTTACTATTTTATGGTGGATTTGATTTCTCATGACTTGGATGTATGGTTTTTCCATCCAATTTGGGTGCCACATTTGAGAGTGGTTTTAGCTAATGGTTTTTAGTTTTATTTGGTGTTTTTCATGTATTTAAATCTTCTTTAAATTGGTTTTTGAGGAAGTAGTTTGGATATGAGATAGGTACATAGGTGTTGTTAGAATTTTGCTAAAATTCTTCAAAGTTTAATTGTTGATTAATCACTCCTATAAAGACTTGCACTTCAAGTGTGTTGTAATCTTCTTTCAAATCTGATAATACATAGTGTAGGTTTTTGGGTGAGAATTTTCTCCCAAAATGATTTTCATTATTTTAATCACTATGTTGTGGTTACATTGTTTATCTATTTATGAATGTGTCTCTATTTTATTTAATTATTTTGGATCATATTTAAATGTATTTTCAAATCACTTTGTTCATGATTAGCATAAGAATCTATCTTCACTTGATAAAACCATACAATAGAAATAGAGTGCAATTACAATTTAAAATAATACAAAAAGAAAACCATAATAGGTAAAATACCCAACATAGTAAAAAAATTATTTATTATATTAAACTCAACCATTCATTGATACAATAATGAATCTATTACTTAACCCTTTTTCTATGGTAAAGGTCAATTTTGAAATGGTTCCAAACCTTATACAAAAACAACAATGCTTTTATCAATGAATTTTAGCAAATAGAAATAAAAAAAATATAAAGAGATAACTTGCATAAACATTGAAAGCAGTTTTACACATTACATGAATCATACAAAACATTAAAATAAGTGCTTTTAAAACATAAGAATTTTTTTGAAAAGACAAAAATAACACTCATTCCAACCATTAAACATAAAAAATTTATAACACTTATACAATATTTATCAATCTCAATTAAGAAATTTCCATATATCATAATTAACACATTTTGTGGGGGCCTAAATGTATTGTGTATTTTATTTTCATTTTGAATGTTGCAATTGTATTGTTGAATGCCTCGAGAGATCATTGTAAAAAATAATGTGGAATGTCTAATTTTGGAGAATGAATTTTAAATTAGTATGTATCATTTGAATTACTACTTTTAAACCATGTATTATTTATGGGAAAGATGGTTTTCATTAAGAGGATAGAATAGTTGATAGTTGAACAACATTATAATTCTGTATTTTAGCAAGATCCTCGGGATTTGGGTTCATCACTTTACCTTCCCCTCCACTTATGGTTTGACCCCCTTTTGGAAGAAGTGGGGGATGCCCTAGGTGATTTCTTGTTGGTAGATGCTGCTACTTCTAACATACTTCATTCCACTTTTGAATTTTGATTGAAATGGATGTTTCAAAAGGGTTGCCTACTGAAATATTAATTAAAACTTCAAAGGGTTCTTGGATACAATCCTTGGACTATGAAGGGATTCCCTTTCTTTGTAGAAGATGTTTTAAAACTGGTCACACTACTGCACAATGTGGTTTCGAGAAAAATGCTTCAACTTCTTGGTGGAAAGGTGCCTCTCAACAAAATTATATAGTTGAGAAGAATGTTGATCTACAAAGGAGCTTTTCTAAGGTGGTTGCCTCAGAATCACAAGCTCATGAGGTATCCCCTTTGGATGTCTCTTCTGGTGGGGTTGCTGAAACTGAACGTCTTGTAGAAACCCCTAAAGTTTGTGAGGTGGTTGCTTCTGAATCTCTGGGTATTGGGATGCCCCCTCTGGTCGTCCCAAATGGCGGGGTTGCTAAGGCAACCCCTATTGAGTCAACAACTGCCATTTCAGGGGAAGGTGCCTCGGCTTCCCTTTCTGGTGGCTCTTCAGAAAAGTCCTTATCTGTGCAAAGGAATCAAGATGTTACCCCCAATACTTTGGTTGTTGGATTTCATCTTCATGAAAGTAGCAAGCTAGCGTGGCATGGTAAGGCAACGCAAGTGGAAGATGGCTGGATCATTGTTAAGGGAAAAAAAGATAAATCCTCTCAGTCATCTTTCGACATGACTCTTTGTTCCCACAAGAAAAATATTAAATGTAAATCTTAATTGGTCTTGTTTTGGAGCTGGTCTTTCTCGCTAGCTACTTGTTGTCTTTTCTGCATCCTTGCTCTTTTTTGTTAAAGGGTTCCAGATCCCTTCAAAATATTTTTTTTCCTATATCAAAACATTATAATTTTTATTTTTATTTCAATGCAATTTGAGATTCATAATTAGATTATCATAGCATTTATTTCTCTACTTGGGAAGTATATATATATATATATATATATGAAATGAATCTAAAATTTGATATTTTGAATAATATTATAATTTATATTTTTCTTTGAATATAGTTGTGATTTTTAATTAGATTATTATAACTCCCATTTTTTTAATTGGGAAGAATATATATGAATTGATTATAAAATTTGGTAGTTTGAATAACATTATAATTCGTATTTTTCTTTAAATGTGGTTGTGATTCTTAATTAGATTATTGTAGTACTTGTTACTATATTTGGGAATCATGTGTGTGAAATGGCTTTTAAATTTGATAGTTTGAATAAGATTATGATTTATATTTTCTTTAAATATAGTTGTGATTCTTAATTAGATTGTGGTAGCACTTGCTTCTCTAATTGGGAAGTGTATTGATGGATACATAGATAGATAAATAGATAGAGTAATAACCACCTCTACTTCTATTTTTCTTCATATGGATTATAGTTTTATTAAACTAAGTGTAACACATTACATATCTTGGTAAATTTTCTGCTTCATGAAATGAGAATAAAATGATCAAACCCATTAACACATTCTATCTCTTAATTGACATATTAACATTTGGTCCACTTAAAATTGTGGCCCACCAACCAATTTGTATACTTAACATTTTATTTTAATTTAGAAATATTAGCTTTGGAAATGGAAACAACTCTATGAAACAAACTAACTTTATTGCACTATATAGGGCAATCTCTCTATATCGGGACATAACCCTAGCCTCAAACCTATTCCTCAAGGGTTCATTCAAAATGACCCTACCTATGTATCCCTTCTAGTGAATCAAGGGATCTATAGTTCACATCAAAAGCTTCAATCCCTTTCATTCAAAATAGATTTACATGAGTATGTTAGGTGAGGTTAAGAATACAAGTCAGCAATAGTTATTTCTTAGTAAAATAGAGGTTGAAATTCATGCCCAAAAGATAATATTTCCTACATCAAGTAGCAATTCTAACTTCGTGGAAGGCCTTCAATAGTAATTGTTGATAATATACCAACATAACGAATTTTCCAAAGAAGAATTACCAACCAAGATTAAGAAATGGCTTAATTAGTAAAAAGAAAGCTACAAAGAATATTTTTTGTCATTTATTACACATAGGGTAAATGCAAAATAATACTAATTAACTCATAATGTTGTAGTGTAAAAAATTATCTCCCTTAACAATTCTACATTATGTTTTGTCCCCCTAATTTATTAGACCTAATTAAGCACCTAATTTTCCAAATTATGCTTTCCAAGACCTATTTTTTATCGTTTTCTGAAGGATTGCAAGCATTGAATAAATGCAACCAATTTTTATTTCGCTCTTGACTAAGTGCATCCTAGAAATTTGGGTCCCCCTTCTTAGCCAGGACCCAAATTCAAATATGTTGCTTGCAACATTTTAACATCCAAAATTTAAATTTCAAGTGTCAACTTTTGGAATCTAATTTTTAGGAAATTGGATAAATACTATAAATAATACCTAGTCTTTTCACCATTTGAAACTAGACAACAATTAGCAAGACACACTATTGAGTAAATACTATTATCAAGAGAATTCAAGAAGAAAGTCAAGAACAACATTTCAAAGTTTATTGCAGCAATTCAAGATCCAATATCATGTCAAATTTTGTGTCTTCATGTTGTCATTATTTTTGGAAGGCTAACATCTTTTTGTAGGTCTCCAAAGCATTCAAGCATTTGAGCAAGAAAGATCTAAATCCTTGAGGAAATGTGTATGACTTTAGTCCTTCAAGGCAGCCATTGAAGGGTGATGAGTTGTAGCATATTGTGATTTCATTATTCCTTCCTTTTCATTATCATTTATCATTGACATTTTTCCATTGTGGAAGTGGGAACACTTACCCAAGGTTTGACTGAAGCAAGCCCCTATATGGCACAACATTTTCCCTCTCTTTGAATGTGCAAGTTATAGGTTTGAAGAAGATCAAAGGAATATTGAATGCAAGTTGTCAATTGTTGTTTTTTTTGTCACAAACCTTGTCATGGCACAGAAACTCACCTACAAAATGTACTGACAACATTTTGACATTTTTGCAATCAAGAATCAAGAGCTCAGATCTAGCTTCAAAGGACTATGAAATAAATTTTAGGACCCCCTATCAAAGACCCATTCATCCATGGGTGACTAAGTCTCTCTTAGCATGTTGAATCCAAATTTTGGTGACAGGTACACATCACTCTACCTCCCCTAGATCCACCTACAAATTATTGTTTATGTCTATTTATCTTCGAGATATTATATTTATCATATTAGGTCATATATGCTAATTAGGTTAATCATTCCAAATCATTTCCAATTCATTTCTAGGACTCAAAAGGATCAAATCCATATTTTATTAACTCACCTTTGGGGTTGAAATTCAATCTATGCACCTTGTTGATTTGCATCTTAATGGAACACTTGGAAAAGTGGAATTGATTTTAGGTTTACAAACCTAAACATATCCCTTTCCTAGTTTCCATGTGTTTCATTTTGATGAACCTAGAATTTGACATCATAATTTTTTTATTTGGTATTCTTTCAAACCTTAGATCTAGGTTTTGCATAATTTTTCTTGCATTTCTCATTTAGGGTTTCATATTTGCATCATAAAAAATCATAAAATCCCAAAAGTATTGCATCCATATTACATCATAGCTTGCATTAGGGTCTGTTTAAGTCATTTAGATTAGATTTTCATTAAAGATTACATTCATAATTTCTCACTTGCATTCACACATTATCATACATTTGCATTTGCATTACATTAGAAAATTATGGAAAAACCTTCATTTGTCAAACCTATTTGCACATAGTAACAACAACTTAGACATTCAATCTTTCAGTTTTTAGAACCTCAATCAAGGACCCAAATTCCCTTGGGTGACCCTGTCCTTATACAAGTACATCATCAAATTGTTTCATGGTTGTATTTCTTTGTCTACTTAGTTTTCTTATACTTGCATATCTCTGTTTGAAATCTATAATTGCATATTCTAAATCATTTTGCATTTAGTTCATTTGGTGAAAGAAAGTGCAATGTTTAAGATCAAAAGTTGCAATCAAAATTCCTCATTTCTAGGTCATTGCATTTGACAATTAGTCCAATATTACATTTCATATATGAAATTTGCATTCAAATTTTTTCAAACATCTTCAACATTGTTGCATACTTGTAATTTGCATCAAATTGGGATACATTAAGAAAATTCTAAAAAATTATTTATTGTTACAATTGTTTGCAAGTAGAATTAGCATTCTTAAATAGGGTAGTAGACAGTTAAATTTTGAACTTTTAGAACCCCTGACTAAGACCTAGACGCTCTCAGGCAACTTTGTCCTGCATGAATTGGCTGAACAAACTTTTTTGAGGCCTTTGTTATGATGTTTCTTGTTTCTTCTTGTTGTATGCTTTTTTGTTTTTGAGTGTTTATTGTACAAATTTAGCAGTTTGGTGTTCATCTTGGGTACACTTTTAGTGTTGTGAAACTTGCATGAGTTTCACAACCTAGTGTCCTACTACCAATACTTCAGTGAGATGTAGTTCAAGACTCATGGCATCTCGTATTGTTGGTACATCTATTGTGGATCTTGAGTTTTCCAACTCTTCCATGCAAAGTATTGTCAATACTCAACCCATCTTGGACTTCATCCCTAATGCTATCATACCCATGATAACCTCACAATCAACCATATTTACTAATGTTGAGATTGTTGCCCATGTTCTCAAAGAGAAACTAAGACAATTAGACAAATATTTTTAAAAAATCTAGACTATGTGAGTACAAAATATATCGCTAAAACAACAGTTCCATAATAGACAACATGAGGAAATTTCTTAATACTCAACGATTAGAGGTAATGTGTATTGTACCCTATATCATGGACAATCATGTACCTACAATGGCTAGTTATGCTCAAACTTCGGGATATACTTAAAGTCAAGGAGGAAATTAAGTCTCCCTCCTACAACTATGGCCTCTATTTCCACATATGCAAATCCAATTGTTACCAAAATGATACAACAAAACAATAGTATAACTCCAACCTTGGGTATTTCCACTGGGAATCATTATAGTTTTGTGAACTCAAACATCATATCTCCAAATCCATCACCCCTTACAAACCTACAGTATACTATTCCACCTAACACATATAGAATTTTGTCATATTCACCTCATTCCCAAAACACCGCGAGCAATGATTCAATCATAAACCAACTTTTTCAAAATGTGACATCCCTTCAACAACAAATATCAACATTGAATCAAAACCAAAACGGTCAACCATTACAATATGTCAAAAGGAACCCATTGTCACTAGAGATATTGAAAGCACAAATGCTACAAAACATAGAGATACCCCGATTTGAGAAATAAAACGATAAAGGAGAGCATAACAACCATATATCGACATACAAAGCCTTATGCAGTGACTTCATTTTTGAAGATAAGCTCTCAGCTAAACTATTTCCCAAGTCATTGAAGAGCATGGCTTTGGAATAGTTTTGTTTGTTGTCAAAGAACTCAATTCACTCATTTAATGAGCTTTTTGATACCTTCGTCAACCATTTTCAAGTGCACATCAGTCCTAAAAACTCCATAAATGACTTGATGCGATGTAAACAAAAGAGGAATGAAAAGGTCATAGACTTTATAACGTGATACTAGTTTCTTTACTCTCAAATCAACCATAGCCTTCCTGATGCAGACATTCAAAGAATGTCCATTGAGGACTTACAATCGGACATAAGGGATAGGATCTTGTTGATAAAATTTACACCTTTCATACACTTGTGTACAACCCTTCATGATTATTAAAATTCAAGTAGTCAATATGAAGAGGCATTTTCATTGTCTCATGCTAAAAAGTTTGAATTCGTATCTCAAATAACCCACCATGTTGAACCTCAAGTTGTTGCCATAAGTTCAACTCCATACCAATTTAGATCTAGGGATAGGAAATCTACCTCAATACCTGATTCCCTCCATTCAATTATGTTGCAATTTTTGTGTAAGAACCTAATTTGTTTGCCTTCAGTTAGACCTGTGTACACAACCAAGCCTTTACCTCCAATTTTTAATCCAAATGTATTTTTTCAATATCACCACACAAGTGGACATGATACAGAATGATGCATGTGTCTTAAACATCAAGTCCAAGACCTCGTCAATTCCTATCACATCCATTTGGGTGGAGTTAATGACCAAGGGAATAAGTATGTTTCCCCACAGGACTAAAATTTGTAAATCTTCACCAACCCAATGCCAAATCATTTATCCAACTTTGTGCAAGCTGGTGACGTTAAGAATGAGGTGATGAATGTTGATAAGATTGAGGACATCAGCAATGATAATGATGATGATAAGAGTGATAATGAGAGGATATGGTCAGTTTTGTAGATGTTCAACCTCGTAAGGGAAAAACCACTTTGTTACCTAACATTGCTTTCACACATATTGATGCATCTATACATGCGCTTGATGGACCTCTCTATATTGTTGGACGAATCAATGACAAGCCCACAATTGGGATAGTTATTGATCATGTGTGCATAGAGAATGTGATCACTAAGGAATTTTTGTTTTGTGCATGAAACTTATCAAGATTCTTATGAACAATAGAAATCATGGATAAAAACCATGATGGTTTTGCTCATCCTACGATAGGTTTGATAACTCTTCCATTAAAAATTTGACCAAAACAATTAGACGTATTGTTCTCCATCAAACCAATTTTGTGTGAATTTAGGCTATCCATGGCTACACTCCATGAATATCTTCTCGTTGGTTATTTTACAAGTGCTTGAATTCCCATTTGAAAATAAAATCTTTACAATGCATCATAGTGGGTTTAATCCTTTGTCTTCTTGTGGAAACTTTTCATTGGACTTCTTTTGGCCTTAACCTATGAAACCAATTCCACCTCATGAGGATTTCTTTTTTAAATCATACCAAAATTTTAAGGAAAAACACATAGTGGAGCTATCCCTCATCAACCTCCCACCTGAAAATCATAGGAGTTATCCCTTATCAACCTCCCACCTAAAAATGATAGGTCTATGATTGTTCCCTCTACCCCAATTGTTGTGGATAAACCTATGGCTGAAGTAAAAAACTCTTCCAGGTAATCAAGGTGAATGTGTTGTCATTTTGTCACCCATATCCTACAAGAGGCCAAGAGATAACTGTGCAATTCCCTTTGTACCTCCCAAAACAAAGCAAGTTTATAAAGCAAAGATAATGGTTTTCCAACCCTCAACGGTCTCTTCAATTCCTCCCCTAAGGAAAGAAGAGAGACCAATGGTTGAGAAACCCGCTCATACACCTTCACAATTTGAAAACCATGCATGAAGAAACCGAAATGCTAAAGAAAGTAGACATAGACATCGTGCTATTGCTCGTCAATTAGAATAAAGGAATAAAACAACACCTCAAAACCAAACACCAGTCCAAACAAAGAATAATGATTCACCACCTTCACCAAAACATGAAACTTGTATGTCTCCACCAAAACATAAACAAGAACATACAATGGATATTGTCATAAAAACTTTCTTGTGATTAATTTGGATGTTGATGATGAGATTGCTAAGATTGATGAAAAAGTGCATAATGAGAGTAATGTCTTATTTTCATTCTATGAATTTAGATGGGGGCAACTGTGATCATGATCCTCCTAATGAGAGTGAATCACCACGTGTTGAACTTGGTGATGCTCCTAGTACAACACTTTATGTAGTCCCCTTGGCTAGTTGTCGTCTTCCTTATCTGATGAGAAAGATTGGGATGCAGACAACCTACTTCAAGTTAGCTCACATGTGAAGTACTTCTTTTGTATGTTTTATTTCTATGTTCTTTGTGTTTGCATGAATGTAATGTGATCCCTCGTATCATGTTGTTTGGTGTTTCTTTGTATTTGTGAGCTTTCTTTGGATGACCCTTGTTGCTTTGTTGGCACAAAGATACAAAGGAAACAAATTTGTCATGACATTCTTCTATTTGTATCTTCATTCTTCTATGTTGTACACTTTATTTTTGTCTTGTTTTGTTCCTTTTGGGGATGATGAAGGCTTTGAGACATTTAGGTCTCTTCCATGTTGACCCAAAAGTTGTTTTCATCTCTGTGTGTCATTCTTCCATTGTGTTTTTTGTTCCACGAGTATTTGGGGAATGATGTCAATTTTAAACTCTATTATATCGTTGTAACAAAGACATATGCTGACCTCGAACTTGTGGATCCCTTCAGTGTTTATCTATCTTTGTACACCTAAAAATGTCTTGAACGCATCACACCTAATATCGCCTATCAACATCATTTTTCATCTAATTCATCTAATTTCTCTATTTAATTAAATAATGCCAATTGTTTAATTAAATTCACCATTTTTCCTCTATTAAGTAATTAATTTTATTTGATTAATTCATCATCCTTACACTAATTTTCCTCACATTTGATTAAATAATGCAAATTGTTTAATTAAATATCATAAATCCCACTTTAATTAAATAATGTAAATTGTTTAATTAAATACCTAAATTCCCTCACCTTGCACAATTTAATTATTAAATTCACTAATTTTCACTCCTCAAAGAATATTCTTCCAATTCAAATTTAAATATTTCACACCAAATAGAAATATCTCCAAAATTCTCCCTAAAATCATGGGATTTGCATTTGTCTCAATCAATTTAAGCCCTTGATTAAGATCATCGATCCATGTCATTATTAAATCTCATCCATTGACTTGATCTTTGATCTAGGTCATTTCCTCTCATTCAATTATTTCGATTGATTAGCCAATTTGATCCTAACCATTGATTCATCCAAAAAGTCTATAAATGGTTATCATTTTACATGAGTAGGCATTCACGAGCATTCAAGCAACCATATTATGCAAAAATTTACACTCACCCTTGAGATCAATCACCATTCGTGAATCAACATTGCTATCCATTTCATCAACCAATTGAAGCTTTGCATCATTCTCACCAAGGATTAGGCTTGTTGAGCATTCCACACCAATCCAACCCCAATCCACCAATGGGATGAGGTTTGCACATGTTTGATTAGGTGTTTCATTTGGAATTGTTTGATCATTTCATGTTTTAATGCATCTTAATTGATATTTACAACAATTTTATTAGAATGTGGGTTTTATTAGGTCAAGTGCTTTGTTTCTTAGTTGATTCCTAGCTTAATTGGTTTAATTAACTTTCCATGTTAAGAGTCTTGTCTATCACATTGCATTTGATGGCAACCCTTCATCTTAAGGCAACTTTATTTGGAAACATCATTGGCATAGGGCTTTCCAAATAGGCTTGCATGTCCTTATCACTTGGCATTTATTATTTTTCTACTTTAAAATAATCGCTTGCAGCATTGTGTTTTGCAATTTCTTTAAAGTGGGGGCATACATTAGCATTATCACATTGACATTTTTTTGCTTCACTTTTTTCATGAGCGTTGAACCTAGTGGGGCATTGGCATTGACATTTTCTGCTTCACTTTGTTCACACGCTTTGAACTTAGTGTAGTGTTAGCATAGCATCTTGATCATTTTGTGACACCTTATCAAGGTTATCAAGGAGTATAACTCTTGGTTTGGTTGACATGAAGCACACCTAGTGAAATGCAGTCCTTACTAGACCTTGTGTGTTTCTCATTTTGCCACCTTGTTATGGGTACACCTAGTAAACCTAGTGTGTTTCTCATCCTTGTCTTGGGGGCTCACCTAGTGAAAAGCGGTCCTCACTAGCCCATGTGCCTTCTAGTTTATGGTTCACCTAACAAATATCGGGCTTCGCTATTGTGAGTCATGAAAGCCTTTTGGTGTGGGTCTTAGCATGATACAACTTGTTAATCCATGCATACCCTCCTTTTTGCATTCGTTTTGACATTGTATGTTTGTGTACGTTGTCTTGTACATTGTCTTGCTGCATTTCACATGTGTGAGTTGCTGTGTGCCTATGGAAAAACACTAGTTTTTTATATTTAAGAGCAGAAAATGTCGAAATTAGCTGAAACAAATCTAATGAAAGATGCGTAAAAAATTATAGCCAAATGGAGATATCATAAATAGACAAATGGCAATGGATTATGCACAATTAGATCAGATCAGAGACAAATAAAAATACCAAATGTAATTGATGATAATTAAAATGTGAGTTAACACCCTTGATCCACAATCGGTTCTCAATAACTTGTTGGAATATTTTAAAGTATCTCTCCTTTGACAGATTAATGTATTTAAGTATAAACAGACAGATTAATGTATTAAGTATAAACATAGTTTGTATTCACAGTTGTCTGATAGATAAGCACTAAAGTATAAACGGAAGTTGAAAACAAACTCCACCCTATTATATGACATTAAATAGCATGAAAAGGCATGCCATGAACGCGACTTCATAGGGACAGCCAATAAAAAACATATTATTTTTTGAAGGTCTGGAGAGAATAATAAATACTCACAGAAGTGGAGCCCAAACAAATCCACACCATGTGCAGGCACAAATAAAATGCAGCAATCAGCCACTTAAAATTCTTAAAACCCATACATGTCATTTCACAAGGTAGGAACCACACCCTGTGGACAAATACAGACTCCTAGCTAACTAACAATACGATACTGTTGTCTTAATACAGTTCAATAGTAGACATCGATTTTCTGAACCTACAAAAATGCATCCTTCTCAAGAAGCTTCAAAACCTCCTTCTGATTGTTCAATTTAGCAACATCTATGGGAGTCTTTCCATCCAAATTTTGAAGTGTCCTGCAGAAAGCACAAAAATATCTAGCATGTACAAAGGATTGCTCCACATATCCATAATTCAAAAAATCAAGCATACACAGCAGCGCCATTCTTCAATAGAAGTTTTACAGACTCCTTGCGTCCGTAGCCAGCTGCATAATGAAGGGTGGTATTCTTGTTCTTCTCAAGAGCATCAACAATTGCTCCAGCTTCAAGAAGTACCTCAGCACATTTAAGAGGAGAAAAGCAACACTTTGCCCATGTCCTAGTTTATTGCAATGGTTGAGATCACAAAGTTTGAGCTTTCATGTCATTTCCTAGGTCACATTTTAGCATATTTTCCTGGTTTTTCCATGTTTTGTAACACCATATCTAGAGGAAATTTTAATGCAGAGAATATTTCCAAACTTGAACATTCTCCCATGTTTCCATGGTACATTTAGATGGATTTGCTACACAGTTATCTAACGCAATTTGGGTAAAATAGTGTCTGAATGATGTGGAAATTCTCTATAATGTACCTATGGTGGATGATGAAATTTATTGCAACTCTTGCATCTCTCTTTCTAAGGTTATTAAAGATCCAAAATGATTCATTTGAAAAGGGGATGAAAAAATGGAGAAAAAGAATAGTTGCAGAACTAGTAGAATAGTGTTATTCACAAGCACCAGTAAGGTTTCAGTTTTTAGATATAGGTATTGTATTTTTATGGCTATTTTGATGTGAGTTTATCTAAATTGCTTAATAGCGAGCTTAAGAGTTTTTATAGAGATATAAGAGAAGTGATGAAGGCAAATATTCATCCTCGTATTCTGCTCTCAAATGCTCTTGTGTAGGTTCAACTTGGTGCCATTCATCACTCTTATTGTCATTATGAATCTTTGCTTTATAGTGTTCTTGTGTTGAATAACTTTATGTTTTTTATAGGTTCCTTTCTAAATTTGAATTGTATCTCATGTTTTATTGTTTGTGTTGGGTTTTAAGCTGGGTTCTTCACGGTTTCATAGACCAGTGGTGGGAAATTGTGCCTAGTCTGTGAAGGGATATTTTTTATATTAGTGATTAAGAATTAATTTCTTTCATGCAAGTTAATGTATGATCAATAATGGAGGGTTAGGCATTAAATACTAAAGATGTTTGAATAGTTTTCTTAGATGGGTGTGTCAATTTTGATGATTCAATTTTAAAATTGTGTGCTCGAAAGCTTGGGGATAGACAACTTTTGTGGAAGAATATTTAGTTAAAGATTTCATAAAGAGAGGCTTTGTACAACAAGAGCAATAGTATTTAAAAAAAAAAAAAAGATAGTATTTTTGCATCTACAAATTTTATAGAGGTTAGCAATTGAATTTGTGGAAGGATAAGAATGGGAAGCGATTTTTGTTAGTGTAAATAGTGTCATAATATAACGCGTTAGTTGTAATCACTTTCTAGATTGACCTATTCACATTTTCTTAAGCTTAATTAGGCTATTTTAGAGTTTTGTCTGACCTCATGTGGTTGAGACATGTGTCCTCACTTTGTGAGATGCCTCTTGCATGTACACTTGCCACTCACATAACACTATCATGTTAGTTAACAAGTGTTTCATCATTGGAGGGGTAACAATCATTGTGTTCAACTTGCCTACCTTCACCACCTTTCTTATATAAGCTAGGTTACTTTGTACATTCAAATCAACTCTTTGATAATGTCAATTAGGTTTATTGTGGGCATGTAATTTGTGGAAGTTTCTTGATTTTTTACTTTATGATCTTGGAAATTACAACATTATTTAAAACCTTTCAATCAAATCCCTTCCCAAAATCTTACTCTAACCTAATCTAAAATTCTATGCAATTTGATATTCTTGTAATAGTGATCTTTGTTTGGGTGTGATCTCAGATTCTGTTAGGGATTAATGTGATTCACATGCACTTGTGTGATTTCATTGAGGTTGATCTCTTTTAGAGATAGGTATTGTGATCTCATTGTGGGGTTAATATTTTGAAGCAACTGTGTGTTTTGTTTGCAGAGGAAATCGATTGGAGGAATTCATTGTGTAGAGCAATCTTTTAAGTGATCTCACGCAAATTAAAGTAGTTTGAAGGCCAAAGAAGCGATTCCATTCATTAAGGTCGACTTGCACTTGTGTCGAAGAGTTTGATTCTATCGTTGACCTCTCGTGCCACAACAGTTGCAAATCGCGCCTCCATTTCCATAGACATGTTTAAAACCATATATATAGAGACGCACACCTCTGTCAACTTCTTCATAGCAGGTTTCTCTTCATTGTTCATTGGATTTGTTAAACATTGTGGCGTCAAAACTCACGTGCTCATAATTCTGCCCAACGTGTACAAATTTAGAGGAATTTCATCGTTGTTTGGCAAGGCTCGACTTCATGCATAGACATCTGCATTTGTATCAGCCATCACCTTGCTCGAGCCAAAGGAAGTTGAGACTGGAATTTTTTTGTGACTGTTGTGCTAAAGAAATTGACCTGCAAATTTTGACTCAGCCTCGTGCCAGTCTCATCGACCAACATTGATCTACGCCACATTCCCTCTTACGCTGCCTCTATTCAACATTCAAACATCCCATCCACACTTAGCACAACAACAGGCAAAGATTTATCTTGGGTGATCTGTTGCAGGTATACATTCTGGTGTGGGAGTTTCCATCCTACTTACACTTGCAGTGACACAAGTTCGACCTTTTTCATAGCTAGTTTAATCTGTAATGTTCCCTACTTGGAGGATGTGTGAATCTGTCTTAAAAAGACAATTACATATCATAAAAATGTATGATAGAAACGCATGATAGGCGCTAGAAAAATTGTTCATCACAAGTAAGTCGAAGGGCAGGTTCACACCCCCCTTGCCCCAAGTGGATGGAACATCCCACCAAGACAATCCTATCCAACTTAGGGTTGGCATACTTACAATGTGAGAACCTATACATTATTCATCCCAATTAAGTCCAATGGCGGGCTCATGCCTCCATTGACCCAAATGGACAAAACATCCCACCAAGACAATCTCATCCAACTTAAGGTTGGTGTACTACCACTCTTCCCTAACATGTTTCCTTCCCAACCTTATGCATGATTGCTTAAAGAAAAGAAAGATGTTAATAATAGTATAAATAGATTCACTATTTATTTATTTATTTATCTACCAATTTAAGCATAACATATCTTTACTCATTGCATATTAATAATTATAAAATTATCTATATATATGTATACATATTTGTTTGCCTACCAAAATTAGATATTAATTGCATATACATTTAATTGCATACCAGTTATTTATTATACCATTGGTTGTTGTTTCTCTGAGTGCATATATTTATTTCTGATATATTTGATTTCTCAATCTGCTTATTTATTCCTAATCTATTTGAATTTTTAATCTACTTATTTATTCCATATTGATCCCCATTGATTGATGTTTTGACAAAAAAAAAATGACCTCCCTTATATATCTTTCATTTCTTGAGAGTCACACCTCTTCTTTATTAATGTCTTTTTAGAAGAGTCACAACTATTCATTTAATCCCTTGATCTGATACATTAATTTAATTTTTATTTAAATATTCTTAATTCCAAGGAATTGCTACCCTTAGAAACACTCCTTAAATGCTTTCCTTTTCCCAATATAGTTACTGTTCATTAATGTTAAGGTATGTTTCATGTGGATCGTTGCCTTTGTTAATAGTCATTGCCTTTTCAAAGACTCTTAATTGTTGTTCTTATAATCACTGTTCTTACTTGTTAATTGTTGTCTTAATGATAACTTCAATCGCTGCCTCCTTTTATTAATTTTAAAAATTGTTTTTAATAAATACATTTAGTGTTGTTCTATCTTATATTTATTAATTGTTGTTCAAAGAAATATGGTTGCTGTAGATATTATTTATATATATATATATTCATGTTTACATATTTTATATTAATATAATATATATGTTCCTTATTTTACTATTATATTTATAAATTGAATTTATTAATAAAATATTTATTTTTATATTATATATTTTTAATATTTATAGTATTATATTATTATGATTATAGTTATAATAATATTTAAATTGTTAATATTTATATTTGTATTTTTTATATTTTTATTTATATTTATTGCATTTCTATGTTTGATTTTTTTATACTTTAGTGTTGCAATTTAATCATGACATAATCTTAAGCAAATAGAAAAAATTTGAGGAATCTTCCATCAGCCTTTGAACAAGGCATTAAACATCTCCTTGAGGGTCACGTTTCTTGTGGAATGTGGCGAGTCTATTTATTGTATTTGCTTAAAAGCACAAATCTTTGAGTGGCATATTTATTGGTGTGATTGTTTCTGAATTAAGACATCAACAAGTGTACACCTCCCTCCAAGCCCCACAAGGCCTCATATGCCACATACAACAGTAAGGTCAATGGTCCCTAAAAGAATTGATCAAACCTCCTATTAACTTGGTAGTGCTTTCTCAACAGCTCTCTTAGCATTAGTTGTTATTTAGTAGTATTTTAATTACTAAAATTTTATGTAACTATAATTGCTATTTCCAATTGTTAATAGCTAGTAGTTAATACTTGTAATTTAGATTTGCTCGGAAGAGCTTGTAAAGGGGTCTCTTTTTCATGTTTGCATAATTTTCAAACGGGAAGTCAAAAATTTGATTGTGAAGTCATTAGAAACCTCTTTTTGTTTCAGAGACTTTAGAATCGTGATGATTGAAAATTTGTATTGTTTAAACACATATTTCGTCTCCTCTTTTAAAAATAAAATTTTAAGTTTGTAAGTGCAAATTAGGAAAACAAGATGTAACTTTGATTAACTATTCAAATCAAGTATTTCTTTTGTGAAAGTGAAAATCACTTTTCCATTTGATTGGAAATGATCACACTAAATTATGAAGTGCCATTATTCGTTCCACTAAAAAATTGTTATGTGCACTAAAACATATAAAGTGTCAATTCATGGGGGGTCAAATATTGAATCAAAGGGGGGGTGATCTTGAGGTGTTTCTTTGAGCACTTATGTGAGTTGTGTTGTGAGCACTTCCACAATTCCCATAAGTCATTTCATTCAGCACTAATCATTTAGGAAGAGTGATTTGAATTGTGTTGTTGAGCACTTCCATGAGTTGTGTACAAAACACTTCCACACTTATTTCCACATTTCAATTGGTATGATCTAATCACATTGAGAGGTGTATCTTGAATCATGCATTTGAGCACTTTTGTGAATCGTGCCTTGAGTACTTCCATATCTCTTAATCATTTCCTTCATATACAGAAACATCATTTGGTCTTCATTTATACATCTTTTGAGACACAATCATTTAGAGATGAACAAAGTAGTCTATTGGCATGCATTGTGATCTCGTCACATGTTGTTACCCCCAAAATAAGAGTTGGTTTCTTGAGAGCTTGCAATAATTTTGTGCACCAGCACATCATCTTCCACATTGTAAATTTGGAAGACACCATTAAGGACATCAATCTACATTTTAGGATAGTTCTTGCTACATCAAAGTTCAAAGACACTTCACTAAAAGCATCTAGAGATGCTTCACAATAGACTCATCTTACTCTTTGACAATTGTTTTGTTCTTGCACCTCTTACTACAAGAGATTCTAGAGATGCCTCATAAAGAGCATCTAAAGATTCTTTCTAGCAAGACATCACCTGGGGTATTTGATCAGCAATCAGAAAAATCATCTTATGGGAGACCTACATGGTCTCTCTTTTCTCTCTTATCAAGAACATTATTGTACTTTGTACTTGGGGGGTCATCATGAGTCCATCTATCAATTATCTTCTTCATTTGTACATTTTATTTCATTACATCATTTCTCTTTTGGAGAGGAGTTTTATTTCCCACTAGGTTTTCTCCTATACTATAGTTTATGAGAAATTTTTCCATGACTACCTAACATGACCTAATAGCGAAGACTCATCATCTTGCATTCATTACTCCCTAAGTTGCATTCAAAAGGGATGTTAGTGTAAATAGTGTCATTATATAACTAGTTAGTTGTAATCACTTTCTAATTTGACCTATTCACATTTTCTTAAGCTTACTTAGGCTATTTTAGAGTTTTGTCTCACCTCATGTGTAATGCCTCAAGCTGACAAGCTTAGAACAAAACTTAACGAAACAACTTTTTGTTTTTGAAACAACACCGACAATGCAACAAAGACATGTCGCACTTGCACAACAATGTGCACACAAGTGCCACAACGACACAATGCCAAAGACAAAAAGGCAATTCACCATTGCATAAGAAAGGTGGCAGCATCGAAAGACTAACCACTTGGGGGATAAATCCACGAGGAAAATAGACACAACACACGCCTATACAATGATCGATTACTATACCACAATCATGTTCTCTTGCATCACCACTCCAAGACAAGATAAGGGATTCCTCACTCCAATCCACATCCAAACACACTAAACCACTCTAAACACAAAGGCAAACCTTCACAAGAGGTTGCCTAACCAAGAGGCACAACTCACTACAAACTAGAATGATAACAAGTCACTTCCAAACAACCTCACGCTTCCCAAGAAATCCTATCGCAAGGCAACATCACCTACGCGAAGAAACTATTCTACAACACCCCATGACCTATGAGGATTATAACTAGTTAGTTGTAATCACTTTCTAGTTTTGACCTATTTACATTTTCTTAAGCTGACCTATGAGGATTACAACCAATTAGTTGTAATCACTTTCTAGTTTTGACCTATTTACATTTTCTTAAGCTAACTTAGGTATTTTAGAGTTTTGTCTCACCTCATGTGTAATGCCTCAAGCTAACAAGCTCAAAACAAAACCTGATGAAACTTTTTTTTTGAAACACCACCAACAGTGCAACAAAGATGTGTCGCACTTGCACGACAATGTGCGCACAAGTGTCACGACACAATGCCAAAGACAACAAGGTGATTCACCATTGCATAAGAAAGGTGGCAACATTGGAAGACTAACCACTCGTGGGATAACTCCACTACGAAGAAAAAACAGAAAGAGATCTACTACAAAGAAAAAAGTGTGTGTGTGTGTGAGAAAGAGAGAGCACCTATACAGCGATCAGTTACTAAACCACAAACGTGTTCTCTTGCATCACCACTCCAAGACAGGATGAGGGATTCCTCAACCTCCAATCCACATCCAAACACACTAAACCACTCTAAACACAAAGACAAACCTTCCCAAGAGGTTGCCTAACCAAGAGGCACAACTCACCACAAACTAGAATGATAACAAGTCACTTCCAAACAACCTCACACTTCCCAAGACATCTTGTTGCAAGGCAACATCACCCACGGGAAGAAACTACTCTACAACACCCCATGACCTATGAAGATTAATGAGGACACACACAAGATGAAATATGAAGGGTTAAAACAATCTCCCCAACCCTAGGTTTGACAACCAGATTGTTTCGAAAGGTCGCACACAAAACGATGCAACATATGACATATATCCTCAATGATGAAACTTGAGTACTTGAAAACAGCGCCAAAAGACACCTGGGACCATGAGGAACTTCTGTTTAGATGGTTTTCCCATACGATGTCTCAAAATAGAGTAGAAAGATCAAATCCTGAAACAGGGAAACTTGACCAGCTTTTTGAGCGTTCCGACAACTAGATATCATAAATAGACAAATGGCAATGGATTATGCACAATTAGATCAGATCAGAGACAAATAAAAATACCAAATATAATTGATGATAATTAAAATGTGAGTTAAACACCCTTGATCCACAATTGTCTCTCAATAACTTGATGGAATATTTTAAAGTATCTCTCCTTGGACAGATTAATGTATAACTATAAACATAGTTTGTATTGACAGTTGTCTGAAAGATAGCACTAAAATTTAAATGGAAGTTGAGAACAAATTCTACCCTATTATATGACATTAAATAGCATGAAAAGGCATGCCATGAATGCGAAGCCTATTCACAGGGACAGCCAATAAAAGACATTATTTTTGAAGGTCTACAGAGAAAAATAAATTTTCACAGAAGTGGAGCCCAAATCAATCTACACCATGTGCAGGCACAAATAAAATGCAGCAATCAGCCCACTTGAAATTCTTAAAACCCATACACGTCATTTCACAGGGTAAGAACCACACCCTGTGGAAAAATACAGACTCCTAGCTAACTAACAATACGATACTGTTGTTTTAATACACAGTTCAATAGTAGACATCAATTTTCTGAACCTACAAAAATGCATCCTTCTCAAGAAGCTTCAAAACCTCCTTCTGATCGTTCAATTTAGCAACATCTATGGGAGTCTTTCCATCCAAATTTTGAAGTGTCCTGCAGAAGGCACAAAAATAAGAACAAAAATATCTAGTATGTACAAAGGATCACTCCACAAAAATCCTTATTTCAAGAAATCAAACATACACAGCAGCGCCATTCTTCAATAGAAGTTCTACACACTCCTTGCGCCCATAACCAGCTGCATAATGAAGAGCAGTATTCTTGTTCTTATCAAGGGCATCTACAGTTGCTCCAGCTTCAAGAAGTACCTCGGCACATTTCACCTGGAGAAAGATGCTCAGCAAAAAATAATTTGTTCATATACCATCTGGATTCAACTGAAAAGCCTGAAATCTATGAAATCAATTAGTTACCAAAAAAGACAACCAACCACCATCCATATTGTGTCAAGTCATCATGCTTTTACAGTGTCTAAAGCATACACTACGAAATTCTCCAAAAAAAGTAAACAATCGAGGCTACCACACGAATCAGTTTGCATGATCAAAACCTCAATCTTGTGATAGCTAAACTAAAGCATTGAACCTTATTTGCCGAGTCATAAGAAACACTTGAACAATCAAAGAGATAAGAAGAGGCTTCAGACAATTCCTAGACAGTAAACTCCATTTCCATTATCAGGTACTGAAATCAAATTTATGGTGGAAAAACAGAGTCCAACACACCAGATATTCTTAACAAAAATACCCAATAGTACATACAGGTAAACAATCTGTATAATGTTTTGAATAGAACCATCTTCGTCGCCATTGACAAAAGAGATAAAAAGCCCATGAAGGAAATTCACCTACCTCACCATACCCACAGGCAAAGTGAAGGGCAGTTCGACCTTCTGGGTCTGCTCCATCTTTGTCTGCACCAAGTGAGAGGACATTCTTCAATCCCTGCATTCGCCCCACACAAAAGAAGCCAAGCTATATTTTGTAAGTTTCAAGTAAACCAAAGATTCATCAAACAAGACAGTTCACGGGGAAAACTTAAGAAATGTGAAGTGTTTACAAACAATTGTACAGCACATAAAAAGTTCAAAGATAGCAATTGTAATAAACAAATTGACTTGATTTAGTCAAAGATAAAAGATAAATAATTGAATCTAATAGATACTCAGCCAAGCCAAATAGAACTCATGTAGTTTGAAATAGCACTCAAACTTGATCAGTAATGCTCATAAATTAAAGCAAACAATGATAAAAGCGGGTTAATTTTAAATATGTTATACAATCAAGGACTGGCACTGCATAACAACTAGTTTCTTAACACCTCTTAGCAGACTAAATATAACCTACAAGCTTCCATGCTCTGTTAGCCAACAAATTAAAATTGATTTATTTGAGTTGTATTGCCTAGATGATTACAGATTTTAAATACACCAAAACTAGCCGTATATTCAAGATCTGAACCAAAACTAGCCGTATATTCATGAATGTCGTATCCAGTCGTATCCATATTGGGGGTCTTAAAACATGGCCGTATCCGTGTCCGATAACGTATCTGTATCTGTATCCATATCCGTGTCCATGCAACTTTGAATTTAGAAATGCACACACAAACAGCTGGTAACCCTGGTTTACCTCAATTTCAACAATGGCATGATAGTTATTAAAGTAATAATTTATTTATAATGGTCAATTATCTTTTAGGATATTCTTTAGGAATATTCTTTATTCTTTTTGTTTTTCAGTTGTAAATCTTATCCTCTTAGTTGTCGCTCTTATCCTTTTCAGATAAAGTGTTTGTAATCTTCTATAAGGAGACTTTCACTCCTTAGTTTAAGATCAAATATCTTGGTAAGCATTCTATGTTGATTTCTGTTATATGGTATCAGAGCGCAAGTCGAACTTCGAGATCGGTGAACACGTGAAGATAAGGACTGCTGCCTGCAGTAACGGCTTGAGGAAGGCTCATAAGCAGAGAGTACCAAAAGTCGCCATACAGATTGTCGTAAATCGTGCGACTAGGTTTCTGTTAAAATTGCAATTTTTTCTGGAAAATTCATGGGTTTTAATAATGGTAAAAATGGCGGGTTCATTCTACTAAAAATCACATGGCAGTTTTTCCAAAGTTGTTTCTGATCAAATAGGGCATTTTCTGGGTGAATTTTTTGTGTTATTTTGTCCAGTGCTCAGTTTTGAAAGCTACAATAGGGTTTTTGGCCGCAGCTTGAAAAAAAACGAAAAAGTTTTCTTGGAGATTTTTTATAAAATCAAAGGCTTTAAATAAATATCAAAATGTGGGCAGCTAGGGTTTTTTATTATACCTTATTTGATGATATTTTGACAAAATTGTACCTTCTGCTAAGGTTTGCAGAATTTGCAAGTTTTCCAAATTAGTGAGGGTAATTTTTTTATTTTTCCGTGACTACATATTGCAAGAGGGATGGTCTCATTACCCAACATTATGTTGGAAGGCAGCCAATGTTTTTTTGGCAAGAACTACAACACATGGAAGCAACGCATGCTCATGATCTTCAAGAACAGATGCCTCGATAAAATTGTCCTCATTACTGACACTCGGCAAATAGCTATGGGTAAAGACCAAAACAAGTTTGACGAGCATGATAGAGAAGCCATCATGCTAATAATGTTATCAGTGACAAATGAATTGCTTTAGGAGGTTCAGACAAGCACATCCTTTGCAGCAATTCGGAAGCACCAGCAAAATTTGCACGAGACTTCAGATAAAGGCAAGGCCTTCTTCCTCAAAAATATTTTTTTTCAATATGATGAATGAGACAACATCCTTGCATGAACATTTGCTAAAAATCAAGGACATCAGAAATCAATTGTCTGCCATAGGTAAAAAGACGGAAGAAAAAAAATATGGTGGTAATTACGCTGAAAAAGCTTCCCACAGGCCTATGAAAATTTTATTGAGACACTCAATATCACATCAAACAATGTTGACCTGAAGTTCAAAGAGTTGTGTAATAAGCTCCTACCACAGGACAGATAATAGAAAATCCACTTCTGGATATACTTTCAGTCTTGGCACTAGTGCAGTCACATGGATCAGCAAGAAACAATAAGTAATAACTCTATCCTCGACAGAAGCAAAGTATCAAGGAATAGTAAAAGCAACATGTGAGGCAGTATGGCTCAAACGGATTCTTTCAAACATGAAAATGCCTCAAGCAATGCCTTCACCCTGGTTTTATGACAATCAAGTGGAGCTAAAAATTGCCAAGAATCTAATCTTCCATGAGCGTACCAAACATGTGGAACTTCATTGTCATTTCATCAGACAACTTGTAGAAGATGAATCGGTTATGTTGCAATTTTTTCCTTTCAAGGATCAAACTACAGACATTCTTACCAAGTCCTTGAGTTCTAACAAACTTGTAAAATTTTGGGATAAACTTGGTGTAGTTAACAAATTGACAATTAAGGGAGGGCATTAAAATAATGCTTTATTTAAAATGGTCAATTATCTTTTAGGATAGACTTTAGGAATATTCTTTATTCTTTTTGCTTTTCACTTGTAAGTCTTATCCTCTTAGTTGTCACTCTCATCCTTTTTGGATAAAGTGTTTGTAATCTTATATAAGGAGACTTTCACTCCTTATTCTAATATCAAATATCCTGGTAATCATTCTGTATTGATTTCTGTTATAATAGTATCTACCCATGCACCAGATTGCATATATATACCTAGGTGATTGAGTTTCATAGACATTTTTACATTTACTTAAAGAAAAAATTATATAATGTAGATAAATGTAATTATACTGTTTTCTACACAGTAAAATGAGACCTAACATTCCAAAATAAGAAATGTAGATGCACACAAAGTTCCCTGTTACCTGGGATTCTCACAATGTCATGCAAGCATCTACATCTACACCAGGACACATACCCATATATGTAACCATGTTTAATCGTTATTTAAATTTATTGAAAATTATATAATGTAGAGAAGGATACCACTGACGACCTACACTGAATGTTTAACATTTTTAGCATGTACCTCAACCTAGATCTATCTTTGCCATGCTTCTGGAAATCAGCCATGTCCAAGAATTCAAACAACTTACTCAAAGTTGAATTTGTTCAAATAGTATCTAGAATAAATTGAATTATAGATGTTTTCCTTGAATTCATTTCGATCAAGTCAGGAGCAGAGTCCTGGTTACTTAACTGTTTTTCACTCGATAATATTGCTTTGTACAACCTCATACATAAGCATCTGAATTTTTTTTTCAAAATGATGTGTGTTTTGAAAGATCCGAGATTAAGCACATTAAATTCTATTTCCCACACTGGAAACAAGAACTATTTTTCAGAAAGGGATCGGGCAAGCAACTAATCATCTTACATACAAAAAGCAAGTCCTAAATACAGGCTTTACTGTCTGAGAGATTGCTTTTGAATAAGGATATTTGAAGATATTCCACTTTGCTTCTTTGATGCAAGGAAGAGAAGTGATCATTAATGAAATGACTCGCTTCCTAAGCAATATACAGATGCTTGGCATTTAGATATACTTCAGAACTGGTTACAACTGTCTCTTTTAAATCATCATTATGGATCTTGGTGGGTGAATAAAGGAATGGCAGTAACTTTTGCATGCTCTGAGAGATGGGTCAACAAAACTCTAGAAAATGGTACAGCAATGAAAAGTTATTTTCCACAGGGTTTCAGAAGGGGAGACACAGGGACAGGTTTCAGGGACGGGAATCATGGACCAAAATTTAGAGGTTTTTCTTTGATTAGGGGTGGGGGTACAGGAACAAAACATCTGCACCCCATCCCTTTTTTCCCTGAATATTAAAGGGTGTCTCAGGGACACCCCTCACCACAGGGACATTTGCCCAAAAGACTACATGGGCAGCATTACAAAAAATTAATGTACACTTTCTACATAGCCCCAATCAAGGGATCATGTCTTGTAGCAACCTCACAACTGAGGAGAGAGCTGAGATGATTAGATTATTTCATGGGGATATCATTTCCGTTGAAAGCCACAAGGTTCAGCTAGACCACCTACATTTCTGACATTTGAGGTGAGTGCAGTGGAATCAAGGAGAAAACAGAAAGCCACAGGTTCACCCTCACCAAACCCAATTACAAGTATTTTCAATGTGCAAGCAAGGGAAGTTGCAAATGAGGCCATTCCCTATTTCTAGTAGGGTAATGGCAATTTTGTCCATGTTACTCAATCTCCTTTCCACAGAAAGCTTATCAACAAGGTAGGCAGATCTAGTCTTGGTCATGTGGGCCCTAGTGAGAGACAAGATTGAGAACCACTTTCTTGGAAAGAAAATTACTCCAAGGTAAACCTGTTGATGGAGGCAAAGTCTAGATGGATAACTTGTAGCTGAAGTATAATCATGGATGGGTGGATATATGTTAGACACTACCCTCCCATCACCATTATAGTTTCACACATCTTCTTGAGGACAATTGATTGCTCAAGAAAACACAAGGCAGCTAAGTTTCAACTTTAGATCCTGAGAGAAGCCATTGAGATGGTTGATCCTCAAAATGTAGTGCGGTGATTACTGATGCAGCATCTCTTTACAAGGTAGGAAGTAGAATGATGCAATTTACACATAGGCACATCTGTTACACAAATTGAAAATTTCATAGTTGCCGGGAAACTCCATTTTGGGAACATAGACAACGTACCAGTCCCTGTACCCAAAATTTCCAATGAATCATTTACATATAAAATAGCCGTCTCCTTATTCATTTAACTCACGTACCCTAATTTGATTGGCGTCCCCGTCCCCATCCCTGTACCAATACCAGTACCCTGCGTCTCCTGGCAACTATGGTCAAAATTTGCATACTATGAACAATGCACTCAAAGACATTGGAAAGATAGAGTGAGTCAATAAGTTAGAGTGAATGCAAAAGAGGTGTGAATGTTCATTTCCAATCACCACACCTCATTATCATTGTTTCAGACCTTAGCAAGGAAAGAATTCCTCAAACCAGTTGAGACCTGATTTGCTTCATCTTTCATTCTACTACATAGGATGCTTGAGTCCCTTGCAACTTATAATTACAACACAAGAATGGAATAGGTGGAAGTAGTCAAGACTGAGCAAGAAAAGAGGGTGAAGGGCACTGCGGTCAGTGCTATGCTTTGGTTGAATGTGCAATACATCACAGCATATATATAACATGTTTTCACTTTTGCAATGGTCCTCCGGTCTCAGACTAAGGGAAGACCAAATAGTGCTTCAAACTGCTGACCTGTTAATAAGTTTTAGGGGCTGATGGTTTTAGGCTTTTTTGTTTAGGATTGTATGTGGTGCTTCTGTGTTTGATGTAGTGATTCATTGTTTGTAACCCATGGAGTTGATTGTAGTATGGATAGGTGGCAGGGCTAGGGTTTCTTGTAGAGGAGCCTAGAGGTGTCAGAAAGGGGTTTTCCAATTGAAGCTGTAGCGAGAATTACTGTGTAATCTTTTATTACTATTAATAAAATTAACACTATTAATGACCAAAAAAAAAAAAGTTCAAAAACCAAATGTTCCTTTAGATTTAAAGGATTAGAAAGTAAATGGTCTTAAAGATTTTAGTGTTCCCTGAATATACATATAAAAATGCACATACACATACAGATATTTATTTATAAATATAAGGACATTCATATATTATATTAATAAGTATATACAAATGCATATTCATATTTTATAAATATGAATATTTAAACATTTATATATATAAACATATTCATCTATTTAATAAATACAAATTAAATGTTTAAAAATATGCAGATATATGCCTATATATATATGATGTTCCTTTAGATTAAATGTTCAAAAACAAAATGTTCCTTTAGATTTAAAGGATTAGAAAGTAAATGGTCTTAGAGATTTTAGTGTTCCCTGAATATACATATAAAAATGTACATACACATACAGATATTTATTTATAAATATAAGGGCACTCATATATTATATTAATAAGCATATACAAATGGATATTCATATTTCATAAATATGTATATTTAAACATTTATATTATTATATATATAAACATATTCATCTATTTAATAAATACAAATTAAATGTTTAAAAATATGCAGATATATGCCTATATATATATATATGATGTTCCTTTAGATTAAATGTTCAAAATGTTTAAACATTTTAGTGTTCCCTGAATATACATATAAAAATGACTTCCACTAGGGACATGCTTGCATATGATCAAGTTATAGCTAAAATCATTGGACTCTATGACACTAAACATAATGATGGCTTCAAAATTTCCTTGGAAGCACCAAAAAAATCATCTAAACTTGACATGTCACATGATCAGACCAAAGATATCAGTCAAGAATATGTCCAACATGACAATGAAGCTAAGACACTTTGTCAACTGGGGTCATCTATCTTTGTTAGAGAAAGCTTTCTTGTAGATGGAAATATTACAAGTGACAGTATCCACATACCTAATGATGGTTTAGAATCTTGCTTTCAAAACAACAAATACCCCATTGCAAATAGAATCTATCAAAGCATGCAATATCAAGGCAAAGGACTAGGCATACACGAGCAAGGCATTCTAGAACCAATACAGCTACGGGAAAATTAAAAACATCAAGGTCTTGGCTATTCCACAATTAGTAAATCAAATGATGTTAGTGGTACTTCCTCGATATTGGGGGAAACTTTGTCAAATACAAACGTCAAAATGGAGTCCATGAGAAATCCCTGTCATAAGGTTGTTGCCAACACCCTATCCATCCACACCATGAATTGTCATTCCATCATAAATAAAACTTCCCTTTGGAACCAACAAAAAAAAAAGTCATACAAATCAAAAGATCAAAATCAAATGTCAAAGGTCATTGAATCAAACAAAAGGACAAGTGGACAAATGAAATTAAAATGGATCCCAAAGAAATATGGATCAAACAAAGACACCAAGTCAAATACAAAAGTCAATTACAATGTGGAGCCACAAGACAAGAGGACTCCCACATATAACACATGTCCACCTCTTTCAAAATGGTCATCAATCAAGGCATATAAAAGTGTTGGTTCCAAACACCATCCCTCCAAAATCCATCATCCACCATCCCAAGTTTGGAAAATAAAAAGTCATTCATCCAAATGTCCAAACAATCTTTCCACGTCTACCATCGTTCGTCATAACCCTACATCTCATCTAAAGTCCAATGATCCCACATCACAAATCCGTCACATCTTGGCAGCAACTCTTTACCATAAGGACTCTCATGGCAGTCTATCACGATGTGTGTATTCTGATAAGGCCAACTCTATTATCATAAAGGACCACAATTGCATCGATCAGTTGTATACAAGCGCTATGATCCTGACAAGACAACTACTTGAGACAGGACATTATTGGCATATCATGGAACCAGTCTCTACATCGGCACCATTAATGGATTTAGAACATTCAATGATCATCTAAAGCATCCAAGCTATCTGCAAAATTAGAAATACAAAAAATTAAAAAATTGAAAAATTAAAAAATTGTCACCCTGATGAAAACCTGGCAAACAGGCGTCCTGGTGACACCAAAAAAAAATGAAAAATTCAATAAAATAGTAAAGAGAAATTTTTTTTCCAATGGTGAAAACCTGGCAAATAAGCGCCCTGGATAAGTACCATGATGAAAACCTGGCAAACAGGCATCATGTGTAAAATAAATCGTCTATGTGGAGTTTTATACTTGGGGGCAAGTCGTCTCATTTTCCCATGTCTTCCTCATTACATTGACATCCATCTAAGCCCTATCATTGCCACGCATTTTTCCCAATTACCTCAGTCTTGACATAAAACTGGCACACATAAATCATGCTTTGGGAAAAATCTTGACATGTCTATCCTTCGGTCATACACGATTCACGAAACATCATGTCATTGACTGTCATAGTCTTATTGTCCTTATACAACATAGTCCTTGAAAATCATATGACAATTCCATTAGTCTCATGTCTCCTGTCTATTACCAAGGCCACCCCCTATCCTTTCATGCCTATCACCTATCTTAGCTTTCCCTTGTCAAATGGTCTAAGGATAATCATCATCCCTTTTAGCCCTAACCAAGTCATTCCAAATGCAACGAGTCTAATTCATACAAGCACATTATCCAAAACATTACTTGACTTTGTTCTTGGCCCGGCTATAGACCTCAATACTTTCGTCAAATTATCATTATCCTCACGTTGTTTTGGGATGCATCCTTCCCACGTCAAACAATGTTGTCATCACCTGTCAATTTGTATTCAGCTTGACTAGGGGCACAATCATGTTTGTCCTTGGATTCTCATGTGTAGGCATCAGTCATATGCATTTGTCATGATCCCCTTAAATGTCAAAATCCAAAAAACTCATAAAACGATAGAAAGACCAAAAACATCATAAAATGTCCTTAAGAAATACCTAAAAATAATAAAATGTCCTGAAGAAAAAAACATAAAAACATCCAAATCAATGTCAAAATCCTAAAAATGGATTCATATTCAATCATGTTAGTCAGTCCATGTCGAACTACGTTGTCTCTGTGCATTTGCTATGTAGGCAAGGCCATCAGTCGATGAGTCCCCGAGACATTAGGTCAGTCCTTTTAGGTTGGTCCAAATAAAATCATGGCATTTTTCACAATCATCGCATTGGTCAAATAAGTTAGACATCGTCAAACTCAGACACAAGACAATCATTTGAAACGTCAATGTCAAAATTGGTCAAAATCAGACAACATAAGCCAATCAACCATATAGTCAACATCAGTCAACTTGCCAAAACATATTAGTCAAAACAATGTCAGTCTTGTCACTCTTTGGTCCTCTTCAAGATGTGTCCTTAGATTTGGACCTCGTCAAAATGTCCTTTGCTTTTTTCAGGATGTGTCCTTCCTGACAATAGGCCCTGTCAAACTATCAACACCATCAAATTGGCAAAACTCTCAAAATGTCAAAACTGTCAAACTGACAAGAAATCAATCTTTGGCAAACAAAATAAAATGGTTGTTAATCTTTCTGGTCTATCTTGGCTTATCTTTTGACTATCTTGGCTATTTTGTCTTATATTTTTACTGTCTTGTCTTTTTGGTCATGTTACTAGCTACCTCGAGGATGTCCCATGAAGGATTTAGAGGTGTGATGATGTCTCTTGGCCTATTTTATTTTCTTTGACTACTATTTATGGATTGTCTTGACAAAAAGACTGGGGCAACTTTGCCCTTAGTATGAGTTAGGACATTTCTTGTCTGTGACTGTCTGTTTTTCAAATGGATGACCTTGCACACCTTGGTCTACGTCATATCATGGTGTTTGTTGTCCATTTGTTTCATTTTACCGCCCAATGATGATTAAGAGCAATAAATATTAAAGTCCTATGGTAATGTTTTGAAGGATTTGGTCTAGGAACTAACATGCATCTTCTTTAGTCTTGTCATCTTCTCTCACTCATCTCATATAGGCATTGCATCCATATTGTCATCCATATCTTTTGCATTAACATTTCTTTGTCTCTTCATATTCTAGTCTTCTCATTAATTTCAAGAGCACACCCATGTTCTAGGAACCTATCTATCCTCTCGAGGGGGCATACTGTAACCCTCCTCGTTATTCTTCCTCATCTTATTTTTCATTGGGGCATATTTTTGACTTAGTTTCTTTGTCACAACGCGACAAGCGACATTATGACAAAGAGGGGCAAATGTAGACACCTAAAAATGACATAGGCCTGCAAGCTCTATTTTTACCACTTTCATCCTAGCATAATTATGACATTTAATTATGTCCTTGGTCCGCATGTGACTATTGATTAAATAATTCATAATTATTTAATTAATTCATGTCCTTTTATTATTCATGATTATTAAATAAATAAATTTTATTTATTTATTTAATGTCACTTATTGTCATAATTAAATGAATTGATTAATTTATTTAATTAATTAATCTTATCTGCTAAATTAAATAATTATCTTTAATTATTTAATTGTCAAAATTAATATTCCTCTCATTTTAAATAAATGAAATTATTTAAAATGTTATCACAATCTTAACTAACAGTTCACTTTGGTAAATAATTGGAAAATCAATTATTTATTATTTCACAAAATCCATAATTTGAATTAACTCAATTCAAAATGGAAACTAATCTTCTAAAAATCAAGTAATCGGGCAGATTATTGATTTTTCAAATCTGATCTTCAGTTCAACTCTTATCTTTTTGATTTTTGGAATCTCACAAATCAGCCAGTCTTTATCTTCTTCATTTTCAAAAATCTTTATTTTTGAATTAATATCTTCATTTATTCTCCACCGCTGATTCGATCTCCTTGGATGACATCTTGACCACTCGATTAATTATTCTGCCCTAACCCTAATTAGGGATTATCAGATTTAATCCAGGCCTCTCATTTTAGGTCTTAGTTAGAAGTCAATCTCACCCGTCCATTCAAAATGACATTTTCTATAAAATGCCATTTTCCTCTCATTTTTCGATTACACAGACGTACATAGATTACAATATTTTGGCATATTAATACTTAGATTAATTTAGCATTTTAGAGTCATTTTGTCATAGACATAGGCATAGGCATTTAGATTCAAATCATTCAAAGCTTGTGTAGGACTTAGGATTTATTTTCAGATTGCTCGCACGTCGAATCTGAGGGCAACACAAATAAGCAAGTTAGAAGGTACTATCAAGGTGAATCATGGAAACTCCTACGAATGAAAGGTATATTTTTTCTTTTTTCTTTTTATTATTCTTGATAGATCTTTGGGTCTATTTTATTGTCTTCATTGATTTGCTAACTTCTAATCAAACCTAAAAATAAATCCATAGTTACAGAAAGCACAAAATGAGAGAGATGAATATGACAAGAATAGACTATATTCAATGTCAATGATATGAAAATTATTGTTTATAATGAGAGAGACCCCTTGGTTATATAGCCAAGGTGAGAACATAGAAGGGCATAAGATTATGACAAGTGTCATAATCTTATGGCATAATACAACTATGAAAAGTTATCACTCCACCTAAGGTGGAGAGATAATCACATGATGTGTCCACAAAAGGTGGAAGTGATAAAAGTAATGACATGTCAAGTCCACCAAAAGTGAAAAATCTCCAACAACCTCCTATGAGGTCCCTAAGTAAACTTAACTAAGGTGTAATTATGACCTAGGACAAGGTACAACACTTTTAATTACACCAAAAAAATGGGTTTGAAGGTTGATAGCACTTATGGAAAGTGCTATGCTATGGATTCTAGAGAGGTCCCTGCCATCAGGGTAATTTATAAAGTTCCATATAAACTGGTTGCATTCCCTGAAAAGGAGTTGGTCATGAGTGTCACAGTGGTGGATATTCAACCAACTTATGGAATGCTACTATCAAGACAATGGTGTGCTTCTATGGGAGGAAGTATGCAATGTGATATGTCCTTTGCTACATTCTCAATTGATTAGAAGGATGTCAAAATTGCCAAAGAATCAAGATTTCAGCACATGATTAAGAATATTGAAGAGCTAGAGGATCCCCCAATAATTAACTTTGTGAACACTGGTATTGAAAACTTTCAAGTGGAAGAGTTGAATCAAGAAGAAGAATAAGCTAAGCCTACACCAATTATTAGAGAGGTCTTGCAAGCACCACAGGAAGATGCTCTATGGACATTGTATTTTGATGGAGCCTATTCAAAGGAAGGCTTGGGTGTTGGGGTCATTCTTATCTCTCCCCAAGGTAAGACTTTCAAGTACTCCTTTTTCCTATAGTTTTCATGTATGAATAATTTGTTGAATATGAGGATTTATTACTTGGTTTGAAGTTAGCTTCCAAACATGGGATAAAATCATTAAAAGTATTTAGGGATTCTGAGCTAGTAGTTTCCCAAGTCAGGTCTAGGTTTGTCACTAAGGAAAAAAGGTTGAGACAATATAGGAATGAGGTTTGGGCCACTATTGAGGCCTTTGATGCTTTTGGAATAGATTGGATAGAGAGATGACAAAATGTTAGAGCAGATTTATTGGCTGACATTGCAGTCAAGCTTGATGATGTGATTTTCGATGGTGTCTCAAGAATAGAGGTACAAACAAGGCCTGTAGTACCTAACAACATTTGCAATTTGCAAGTGTTTGAGGATGATAATGGTATTATGAAGTTCTTGCACTGCATTGACTAGTATGAAAGTCAAAAGATTGACTTCAATTCATATGTGGTGGAAGTTGATGGAAAGGACACTATTTGGGAATGAGGTAATTTAGTTGAAAACAAATAAAATTCCTAAGGGGTTAGTTGCACTTGAAAGGTTCTTTGATGGCCTAGATAGATCAAATACTAAGCAAGCGTCTACACATAAAGAAGACCTAGAGGAAATAAATTTGGGAATAGAAAATACTCCTAAGAAGGTATATATTGGGAAAAAAATGAAGCCACATGTGAGGACTATGTTAATTTCCTTATTAAGGAAATATAGACATGTATTTTCATAGTCCTATGATGATTTAAAGGCCTATATGGAAGATCTATTCTAGCATGAGATCACATTGAAGCCTGATGCAAAGCCTTTCAGGAAAAAATAGAGACCTATTAATCCAACCTTGAGGCCTAAAATGCAAGAGGAGCTTGCTAAGCTGAGTGATGCAAGAATTATTAAACCTATAAGGCATTCCTCATGGGTGTCCAATTTGGTTCTAGTCAGAAAAAAGAATGGCGACTTAAGAGTGTGTGTGGATTTTAGGAACCTTAATTTTGCATCCTTGAAAGACAATTACCCCTTACCTAACATAGAAGCAATGTTACAAAAGGTAACAGGTTGTGAAGTGCTTTCTATGATGGATGGATATTCAGGTTATAACCAGGTTATGGTAAGGGAATCAGAGTAGTACAAAACAACGTTCACCATGTTGGTGAATTTTCTAGTGCACCTAAGGAATTTATAAGGAATAGCCAATTCCTATGTTCAAAACTCTTGAAATGACTAGCCAACGAACAAGATCTAGTTAAAGACTGAGATCTCCTACACTTTAGGTTCTATGGGGCCAAGAAGGGTGTTCATATCAGTGTTCATTTGAATTGTACTTGATAGAACACATCATTCTCATAGACTAATTTGAATGAAGGATGATTGTGCAATAATTATTGTGAAATTGGCTAGTTTCTAAGTAACTTGCCACCCCTTCATCAAAAGATACCTCCCATGGTAATTGACACAAAATTTATACAAAGACTTATAAAATTTGAAGTGAATTTAAATTTTGATTTTAGGCTGGTCACCATACAACTATTTAATTAACCCTTTAGGTGAATCATTAAGAAATAGACTAGTTCCTTACTAAATTGGGCGATGGAGTCACACATACAAGAATCAATAATGCAGAAAATGACTTTAAAATTTAAGGGGTGGACTACCCCATACCAAATTTTCAATATGGAGCTCATTATTTATGATACACAACTACTTGTCAAATCCTTTGCAAATAATTGTAAACCTATGACTCTATTTAAGCATTTAATTGATTACTTGAACCAAAGCATAAACAAAGACATACATTTGAATAGATGTTCAAAGAAGAACAAAAATATTATTAATATTCCACTCAAAATTCACTCAAATCCACACAAGGAGAGAAGATGTATCAGAATTATACTTTCATTCATGCTTATTAGTCAAATTTGCATAATAGTTTAAGATAACATGCATATGTTCCTTCCAGAAAAGCTCAAAATAGATTAGCTATTCTATTCCTATTGTTCTATTCATGTACACCAGACTCAAAAACCTAACCGGAATTTTTTATCTTTCTTATTCATAAGTGAGCCCTGAATTCCCTTTTATAGAGTAAGGGAGCAACAAGCTTTAGGATCAAATACAGTTTCATTATAAATTTCATCTCATGCAAAGTTTCATTTGCATTTTACTTTGCATTTCAAAATTCCCCATGTGTTGAATATGCAAGAATGTGGTACAAATGGGGAAAGCCAAAATTGTAACCACCACTAGGAAGGGGAAATACAAAGTGCTTCCAAAATCCCCTTTGTCACCATCCATGATGCAACAAACTAGGAATCCATAATGCCACAAGGACACACAGTTGACGTCCAACACCAAAATATGCCACATGCAAAAACAAGTCCACCACAACAAAAAACATTATCAACACAAAAATTTTACATCTCACACACATCAATTCTTCATTTACCAGCCACCCCACCTTTACCAGTGCCCAGACCGTGATATACATGCTCGCTTCGAGTCATTGCAAGAGGAGGAGAGGAAACCTTGGCTTCTTCCTCTTTCTTTTCTTTTCCCAACACAATACCAATCTTCCCGTTTGGAGTTTTGATTGACAATGGTGAAACTGATATTACCTGCTGACCAGGAGGTAGAACATGACTCAAGAGTGTGAGGTACCAACAATAGTTAGAATTGGTCTTTGTTTCACTAGTAGACAATTTTCTTGTGAGGTCAATGGGCAAGTTTTGGCATCCAAAGGATCCACGCCCATACCTTATCTTCCTCTTTGCTCTGGTAGTAGACCACACTAGATGCTTTCCTTTGTCATCTGCTTTCTCCATAGTCACATTTTGGAATTGTAATCTCCAACTACTCCTTGTGGGTCCAAGTCTAGACTTTCCAAAAGAAATGTTGGCCTCCATGGTCGAAGTAACTTCTGATATACTAGAACTAGGCTTTCAAGAGCTTAGGCAAGTAGACCACCTCACTGGTTCACTCATTTTTCTTATCTGACAATTACTCAAACCTACCTTTCCTTATTCAAGAAAACCTCAAACTGCTAAGTGTGAATGACATGAATAGTAGCTATTCCTTTTATATTTATCGTATGAAGCGATGGCATCCACAATCAATGTTTAACACACATGCACAACCCTGGTGGCTTGTTGGAAGATGTACTATCACCGTTTAATTCCCCATTTGTGTGGAAACCTGCAAATTATGCCTCATGATTACCAACATCTGTGTTTCCACATGAATTGAGATCAACTTGATCATTCTATAGATGGTTAGCCATTAATGCAAGTTGGTTGCACAGAGTAAAATGGCCATCACATGTCTTTGACCAACTTTGAATATAACCCATCGATCCTCTACCTTTGTGGCTGATTAGATGGCTAGAATTCATTTGAACACCTTCAACTTCCAGCGATGCTTTGCTGAAGTGTTCACGACCAATATTTTTCATCCATATCAGATGATATCCTCTTAGTGTGCAAGATCCATGAACTGAGTAAACTGAGAAAGGTGTTGAGATCTTGCTAATCTCACTATTTTTAACCATCCCTCACTTTTTCCTAGCGAGCCAATGGGGATGGTGAAGATTATTCCAAAAATTTAATCTCAACCATTCATTGAAGATGCCAGTCGATGGACGTGGTAGTGGGGAGTGGGTCCCGTGATTGTTCAGAGACACATGTCCTCTTTTCGCCAGCCTCACTAAATTTATCATGCCAACATTTAATGCTCGTGGGCTGGCGGGGTATGACTTAGATCTCCTCCTAGATCCTTGAATCTTGAAACCTACACTTCACACAATGTTAGTATTTAATGGATGGGACTTGGTCTAGCTGACAACACTATGACCACTAGGATTAATGACTTAAGCTTAAGTCATTGGGTAAAATTGAAAAATTAGACTTAGGAAAAGGCTTAAGGTGATGGGAAAAATTGATGACTGGTGCTTTGGGTTGACGGGGTCGGTTAACCGACATGCTATGCGACTCAAGGGATAACTTAAAAGATTGGTGACTAATGGGGTAGGTCAACTTACAATCATAACACTTGCATGCTCTTGTGAATAAAATCCTACTAATTCATGGGGACAAGGGTTTTACAATGGATACTAAGCCCATGGGGGCAAAGAGAAAATTTCTCATAATTTTATAATCTCCATCATAACACACCCTGGGGGACCCGTTGATGGTGTTTTCTGCATAGTAACAACTTAGACATAATATAATATCCTATCTCTCTTAAAAAATAAATCTCTATTAGCAAGCCTCAAGAGATAACCCCAAGGTCTGTAATGTCAGGTCTTGACAATGCATAAATAGCTTAGATAATATGTGAAAATGTTGGTAATCACAAAGGGACCTTACAAACAAATGCTAGAAATTGTAACTTATTAGATTCTATAATGTAATGATACTTGAAATCCTAAATCTAATTCAGATAATAAAGAAATAGAAAAAGATAAGGGTTTAGAGAGATTCCAAGACTAATATTACTCCTAAGACCAACAATGCAAATGAGAAAACACTCAAAATGGACCAATCCGTTAAACCCAATTCTTGCTTAACCTAGATTTAATCTACAATCTCATAGAAACAATGTAATCTTCTAAGGAGTTAAATAATTTTAGATCATGAAACATTCATCCAAATCAACCCATTTTTTGTAATTGAAATGAATAAATACTCACAATTGAACTTTCCACATAAATTTTAAGGTCTAGGCTAACTTTACACAGCTTACAATCAACAAGCTACTAAAAGTATGGACCAAGGATTTCTCACACACTTCAAGTATCAAATAATAAACACCATTGCATCACAGCTAACTCTAAATCTAACATATATCTAATGATCTCAAAGTAATCTCAAAAGATTGAATAACAAGAACCATGCAAGATAAATCAACACAAGAAAGAACACCAAAGAACAATGTCTTATATTGAATCACCCCAATGTTGCAACAATTCTAGTATTTAGTATTACAACACCTTCTCTCAAAAAATACTAAATCCTAGTTCTAGATCTTGCAACTATCACTTAGCTTTTTCTATAATTCCCAATTTATAGAAATCTCCTACTAGGTCGGGCCAATTAGGGTTACAAAAATTGGTGGCCAAAAATAGGTCAGCCTAGAAGCTTCTTTTAATAAAATAATATTCCTTGCATTTAATATTTGGGGCTTCTTCAAGGTCAACCTAGATTCTCAAATAACTATTTCATGTGGTACAAACTTCAAGTTCACTTATCCTGGATAGTTGGAGTCACATGTCTGGCACATAAAACTAGGCAATTGTTTGTTGATTATCTTCTTTTTCTCCTTCCTGATTGGCTCCCAATTTGTCAACTAATTCTTTTGACTTCTCCAATATTTCTCTCATATCTTCTGGAACTAGAAATTGAATAAATTTAACTCTAGTTTTATGATTTTTGAATTCCTCGAGATATTGTGGCATATCTTTATTCTATTCTATTTCCAACTCATGATACTTGTCTAATTTTGAAATGTAAATTGCAGCATCCTCCAAATTCTCTTTAGCAATTGGAGCACCATCAAATGGAGCATAAACCTCATGCCACCATGCCTGTAACCTACTAAAATTCATATTCTTTTTCCCAAACTTCTTTCTGCCAGTGTCTATCTCCAAGAAAGTGATGCAACTATTATAGATTTCTTTCATTTTACCTTGAAGCTTCATTATTTTCTTCAGTGCCTTAGTGAGGAGCTATTTTATGTAGTTCCAGACTTCTATCCATTCCTTTATCTTGTCAATCTCATCTTGGGAGTAGATATCCAATCTAGCCATGTCTTCTTTTGGTACATGCAAAATTTTCCTCAATTTAGTGGTAGTGGACTCATCAATATTGTTACAATCAACAACAAACTAAGAAGTGTGTTCGAGGAAATAAGAGGCATCAGTGTATATTTTTAGAATTTGTTCAATTGCCTCATCTCCTCTGCTTCTCACATCCATAAGATAGTTGTATGTAGAGTGCATAGAAGTTTTCAACCTTTCAATCTCATCAACTTCCTCCTTAGGCAACAATCCTTCAGGCACAATTCCCTCACCACACATTGTTTTCAAAGGTTTCATCAAATGTTGCACATACTCATACAAATCATTTAACTTCTTTTGCAACTTCTCTTTTCTTCTATTTCCTTATCCAATCTCTTCGAGATTGCTTGAGAGGACTCTTGGAATTCTGCCTTCTCTTGATCTTTGCTTGTGGGTCTAAGGTTAATTTTTTGCACCTTTTAGTCTTAAGATCTAACTTCATCCTTAAACTTATCTGAAGGAGGGAATGCTACATGAACCACCATGTTATTGAATTCATCTCTTGTGATTCTAGATATAGTCTGGGATCTTTTCCTCTAATTGGGTTGTCCAAACTGTTCCAGCAGTTTATCCCAACTTGGTGTTTCTTCTTGTACAATGATTGGCTTTTTGTTTAGTCTCTTCCAACCAATCTAGGGCTATGGATGCTTCAATGGTTACCTCCCTTTTAGGACTATCAACCAAATTCACTTCTACCTCCTTTTCAACCTCTAGTTGATCTTATTTTCCTTCTTTGTCTTGATTAGGACTATCCACAACATCCTCTTCTTTATCAAATTCTTCCCCTAGATTACCTTGTGGCTCATCCATAATCACTTGGTCAGGGGATTTTGTCACTTTTCCTTGTACAACCTTTGATTCTATATTCTTGCTTTCAGCACTAGAAGTTGATTGCTTCATTTCTTGCTTAAATATCCTCCACCTCCTTCTATTAGGTGTAGATATGTTGTCATCTTCCTCATTTAACTATTTAGGATTATATTATATGTTGCCCTCTGGAAGTTCCTCTTCATCAATTTGCACATCTTGATGTGAATGTAGAGAAGGAATGGGAGAATTATTTCCTATAATTGTTCTCCTTCCAGCATCATCCGTAGGTGTCTCTTCATCACGAAACTCTTCTTCTACTATCTTCTCTTGTTCTATTTGAGAAACCTTTTGCTTTGGGGAGTTCCTTCTTACATAGAATTGGGGCTTCTCCTCTGAACTTTCCAACTCTATTAACTTTGCAGCTAAAGGAGCATCTATGATAGCTTCATTCTTCATAGATTTTGTAACCTTTTTCCTCTCAATCATTATTCTTCTCTTCCTCACTAGTTGTTAGGTCTCTCCTACTTCAGTATGAGTACTGGCCTAAGGAGATTTTTTTGTTTTCCCTTGGCTCGCTCCTAGTTCTTATTTTGATTGAAATTGCTTCCTGAGGGACCTCCTCACCATGGAGTTCAATGGCTCCCTCCTAATTATTAGCTTCAAATTATTCTTCATCATGGGACTCCATATCTCCCATCAAGTCATAATTGAACTTAACACCATTCACCTCCAATTCCAAAACTTGATGCTTGACCCACAACCTATAATACTTCTTAACTGGGTCAGTGATTTGGTTCAAATCATTTATCTCCTCCTCATACCAATTTATTGGAAGCACTAGCTTGTTTATATATGACTCATAATCATGATGCTCGAGAAGGTTAGCTTCACCATCTTCCATTTGATCTGGAACCTCTACAACTCTATATACTATGATCAATTCCAAAGGTAGTCTAGAAAAGATTCTTCTAATGACCTCCCACTCATCTCTACAATTATCCCAATAATCTCCAATATGATCTTTATGTTGGAAAATTCTATTTGCTTGCTTGGCAGCCTCCCCATAAGGATCAACATTGCCTCTATTAGTATGGGAGTATAACTCAAAGTGATTCATCTCCTTCTTTGAATGATAGACACTCTGAATAGAAGGGTAGGCCTCCAATGCTCCTAATCTCAATGGGAATTCTGATCCCAATCCCTTCTTCTTTATGTTACCCCTCTATAAAAATTCCTCGAAGACAACCATTTGTTTTGTCAATTCCAATAGAAGGAGCTTGTTGGTGGGACATCTTTGCAATCTAAGGGGAACAACTGGTGATCCCTATACCTTGATATATGTGAACCTTTGAAATTGGATAAACCATTAGCCATAGTTCTTTATCAAATTCATTGCATCTGCAGATATTTTCATGTGAAGGGCATCTTGTAACATTCTAGGAATGTACATGAAGAAAGCATCATTGGCCCTATTCTAATTTTATGTTTTATATTCCAATTGAGGATGCACATCCCCTATTCTATCCTTCCCTAAGACTTCTTTATAGATGAGAACTTTGTATTTTTTCTTTTGTGCCAACATATACACCAAATATGAAGTCATAGTGAACTTGTTGGTCTCCTTTATACTCCTCAATTGGGCCTCTGTGTTGTTGCTGATGATTCTTGCCCAATGATAGTGCTTATTGGCCACAATATGAGTAATTGGGTGGAACATCCAAGGTTGGAATATGTGTGCTTCCTCCCCTCCCATGACTCTTCCTGGGAGAGTTATGATATCATTGTATTCCTACTTGAAATCACTCCTGTGTAGCTGCTTGGGAAAATTTGAATAATGTGGTTTTGGCTTTAAGATCCAAGCATTGTTCATTATCTCTAGGGATTGGTTAGGATCTTCCTCATTAAATTTAGTAAAATTCCTATTGTTTATCTCTTCAATAAAATTGTGATGGGAGGAAATGTTGAAGACCTCTACAATTTATTCCTTGTCAAATTTTCCATCACCCTTCCTTAAGTCCCAACAATGATTGTTGTCTTGGAATCATAGTGCCTTGCACACTCCAAAACCAAATCAGGGAACAATTGTGTGGGTGGAAATCCTATTGCTTATGCTACTCCTGTGTGGGTGATCTTTTTTGCAAGCTCAATAGGTTCCTTTTCAAACATCCTCTAGTGGAAGTCATCATAATCAATTTGGCCCATATTGGTGTATGTAATCCTCAACCATGTAAAGATAATCTTTGTCTCGGGCCAGATGCCCTTGAAATCATACTTCATTCTCTCTTGCCTCTTTCTAACTTCCTCTTGTGCTAGAGCATCCTTGTTCTTGGTTGTCTTATCTGGACTTTCTTCTGCCTGCATCTGTTACACAAAATCACAATTACTAGGAGGAAAGCATTGTTATAACACATGGCAATAACAAATGAAACTAATTTCATCATTGAAGCACATGGAATCATCACTAGCAATCATAATGATCAAACAATGATCCTTTAAATTGAATTTTGATATCAAAGCAAGAAATTCAAAAAATTTGAGCCTGCTCAGATTATTTGAGTAGATTAAGGTGCGGGTAATCCACCTGAGCTAGGATTAACTGAATTTAGCCCTTCAAAGGTAAAATGATCACCTTAGCTTATGAGTTGAAATTTGTGGGATGTAAAAAATTAAATCATTGATTCACAAGTTCATTTCAAGCCTTAAAATCAACATGAAATCTAGATGTGAACGTTAAGCACAAAATTTGAAGGAAATCAGAAATTCTGGCCACCCTTGCATTCCCCAAAATTTGGAAAATCCTAGGTACCTAGAAATTTTCAAATATAGGTTGAAATCACCACTTATCACATGAAAGTATGAAACCTTCGGCTAATTCAGGCCACCTTAGATTATCCAAGTGGATTAAGGCTTGGATAATCTGAACTAGCTTGGATTCTCTAAGATTTTTTTGGGGCATTGAAATTCATTAAGTTTCAAAAAATTTCAAGTTCAATTTATGGGACTCAACCAATTTCTATGTCAAATCAATCATTCAACATCTTTCATGCTATGTCCTAGATCAATTTCTTGCAATTTCCTAAGGATTTGAGTTTTATTTTTCATGTTTAACTTCTCAGGAAGGAATTTCTTCCTAGGGCTTGAGCAGGACAGAATGAAAAAAAGGGATTCACTACAAATTCGACACTCAAAGCTCAAAATGGGACAATCCTTAATCATGCATTCTTTGAAACCACTGAAATGAAA